>JANKKC010042977.1:0-10760 GCA_026225755.1 Bursera bipinnata
TTTTAAGGGTTAAAATTAGTAGTTGATTAAAAAAAGCAAATTTCAGGGGTCTTGTTGATTAAAATTCCAAATTTACTTTCTGTCTGATATTAGACCAAAACATGAGGGTAGTGTTTGAAATTGTCCCATTGTACATTAAAAAGATAGAAATGATCAAAGCACCACAATACGATGTCGTGTTAATGTGTTTCCTTTCCCTATCCAGAGTTTCTCTACGTAGTTCGAACCCATCTTCCAGTGCAGAAGCTACAAAGAAATGGCCGCTCATTTTCTTTGCAATCTGCCTTCGACGACCCAACCTTCTCAATCAAGTTGTGCAACTAAACAAGACCTGTTTTCTCCATCTCTGAAGCCACAATTTCTACAAAATACATGGCTAATAGGCACCAGAATCATCATCAACAACAACGCTCTCTCTCTTCAATCTTCGCATCTCAAACCCCACGTGTCAAAGCGCCCTCCAATCGCCGCCACCGTCTTGTCTAGCCTCCCCACTGCGTAATTGCCGGCTTCCACGCTTATATCTCGTATAATGATATTTTAATTGAACTGAATTGTAATTTCGAGTTGTCTTCATGTTTTTATTACAGGAAACCAAATGGGGTTGCTTCAAGTGAGAAAGGTCCCAAGTGAGTTTTTTTTTTTTTGGTTTAATGTTTATTTAGTTTGGTTTAGATGGTCGGTTTTGGGTTTGGTGGGATTTACGGTTGAGATTATCTTAATCTTGTCAAATTATAGATGGTCATGTAGAGCAATAAAGTCATTTGCCATGGCCGAGTTGGAAGCCAGGAAGCTCAAGTTTCCAACGACAGGAACTGAAGCCCTTCTCATGGGGATCTTGGTTGAGGGTTTGTCTCTTTTCAAAATTTAAGATTTATTGTATCGTAATTAATATGCTTGATTAGTTTGTATTTTTTATTTATCTGCCTGCTATAAGTGACATAAAATGGTGCTCTATTAGACTAAGCTTAGTTATAGTTTTGTAACCACAAATTAGTATGAGTCTAAGCAACCTATGGGCAAGGGGAGGGTTTAAACACAGCATGAATGTGGTTGGCTTTATAAATTCTAAGAATTGAAAGATTAGTATCTGTATTATTCAAAGCCTGACTATGTGGTGTGCCAAAGAGGATTTGTTTAATCGATTATGTACTGATAAATTGAACGCTTTTAGTTTTGGCCCTTATTAAAGGAAAATGTATTAGAGGCAGGGGATAAAGTAAAACTAAGAAAGGAAAAATCAAGGTAATTTTTCGTGTATTTGATGAATTTAGTGCTGTTTTTGTTGTTTCTATTGTCATTTTCTTCTTTTGAAGGGCTTTTGCTTAATGCGTGTGAAGTGTGTATGGCTAACTGGTAAAGTCACTTGGGTCTGGTGTCTAAGAAGCATTAGGTTCAAGGTTTAACTCCCGTAGGCACCAATTCCTTGGGGTGGTCACACCTGTGGGCTATGGTCGCGGTTTACCCAATCCATTTGGAGGGAACACTTTGCGAGGGTCCCATGGACTAACACCATGATTATCAAAAACAAAATAATAATTAAAAAAAAAAAATCTATGAAGTGTCTTTGGCAATGGATTATCCATGGATAGCCAACTGCAGAAGTGTCTATCCCCACTGCTGTTATATGCATTGTCTAGATTGATTATCTGCCTTCTTGATCATAGAAGTGATTGGAAAGAACGAGGGAGAAATTGCTGTATGAGAATATTGAAAGTGAAACTAATGAAGAATGTATAACTGCACCTAATTTGAATTTTTCTCTGGAGATATCGTGGATTTAGTAAGTTTACTCCCTATATATCATTTTGGATAGGAATTATGTAGTTTATTGCACGTTAACCAAATGCTTTCATTTTGTGCGCAGGTACCAGTGAGGTTGCAAAGTTTCTGCGGGCAAATGGTGTGACACTCTTCAAAGTGCGTGAAGAGGCTGTCAAGTTACTTGGAAAGGGTGATATGTACTTTTTCAGTCCTGAGCATCCTCCTTTGACTGAAGCTGCACAAAGGGCCATTAATAAGGCTGTTGAGCAAAAACTAAAATCTGGTCAGTTTCTAATTAATTTGCTCATTTGCAGTTACATTGGTTGGTTTTGCATGTCTACATGCTCTAATATTCATCTTGCATAACTATTCTAGTCATGAATATATCTGCGAATATGCAAACAAAATTTGTCAAAAGTTTGCTTTGGTGGATGAGTTAATTTCGATATGATCTTATCGCTCTTCTGAGAAACTGAATATCCGATTTTGTGCAGTCACTTTGGGAAAGAATGATTTGTGAAAATGTTTTGATATTCAAATTTTCTAATCCTTTGTCTAAGCATATAGAATGCAGCCTTGCCAAATTAAAAGGCATCTGGCAATGTTGGAGTTTAGGGGTTTGTTTTATTATCTTATGCCCGCAACATTCTATGCTTTCTTAAATTCTGGTTTTCTCTTTCTGGAGTGCAGTTCGCTGTCACTTGTAGAGCGTATATGATTCATCATAGAAAAAAGTTAAGGTTGTCTGTAGCTAGTCAATATAATTAGAATGGTTTCGTTCAATCTTACATAGTATTTGAAGGTAAAATCCAACATACTGTGGTCCATTGCAAAAAGTCTGAGCTGTCATTAGAAAATAATAGGCTTTAAGCTTAACTGGAACTGACACTAAATAAGAAAGCTGCCCTTTTCTTTATGGGTCGCATTCATAATGATGTTTTTTCATTTCAGACTTAGATTCATGTTGTCTCAGCGAGAACTCTGAATGCTGCTGGTCCTTCTTGATTAGTTGCTGCTAATGTTATAAATAATTATAAATATGTTTATCGTGTGGGGATGTTCAATGTAATTCCTTCAAAATCAATGATTTTACACCTCTTTGGGTTTTTGAGTGTACAATTCTTTATTTGTTTGATAAAATTTTTTGTGATAGCGTGTATACTACTCTATTTGTATGGATAGTAATGTGCTGCGTACCATTATGTCAAATTTTTTCTCTCTTTATGGGTTTGCATTATAAAAGTTTTAACTATTGCTTTACAGAATGCTAAAATCCTTTCCGATTGATTTACCAATTGCAGGTGACAATGGGGAAATTACAACAAGTAATTTACTTCTTGGAATTTGGTCTGAAGTGGATTCAGCTGGTCACAAGATAATGGCTGCCCTTGGCTTCAATGATGACAAAGCCAAAGAACTCGAATCTCTGATTTCTAAACCTGGGTTTGTAGCTGACTAATACCTGCTTCTTATTCAATGTCTCCATTGATGTAATTGTTTTGATAAGTAGTGGATTGGTGATGCAATTATGAGCTATTGATTGAGATTTCTAGTACTATCATGCATGCATCCTTGAAGCCTTTACAGGACTTAACAATAGTTGCCATTTGCCTCATTGACATTGTGAATCTGTATGGGAGTTGTTCTCCAATAGGTTACACGTTAGTTTCAATGCCTGAGGATTCAGTGATCCAAAGGGGGCTGTGTTTTTGTAATACAGTTAATGGCAACTTGTTCTACTCATTTCACTGGCATTGTGTTTACCATATTCAGTTGCATTCATCATATTGCTAGGCTAACCACTTGATTAGGAGCAATTCAAATTTTTAGATATAAGAGCTATCCCTGTTATTTATGGCATTTCATCAAAGCACTGATACCATAAGCTGCTAAAATTTACAGTTTAACGGGGATGAGAAGATCCCTTTAGATTTTGCCAAAGTACTGGAGATAAACAGGCTCCAAATCTAAGCCTATGACAGTGGGATATGTCTTTGAAGCATTCTTGATGGGGCTTTTTAGTTGATAGAGATCCTCATGTTTGTTCTTTAAGCGGCAGAGCCGTTTATGAAAGAAAACATATTTCCGGGTTGTCTTTAAGCTGCATTGTTATCTACTCTAGATGTGTGAGTTCCGTTTTCTTTAACAACCTGCTGTACGTTACAGGCAAGAATTTGTGCCTTGCAAGCTTCTTCATCCCAATTAATCCTTGTAACGAACACCAACAACAGTGTCAAGCACGCAACCATCCCAATTAAAAATCCTATTAACAGCCCATCAAGTCCGAGTGCCACTTTGAAGGCTAAAATCACGCCCAAGGGCAAGGCTAAGAGGTAGAATCCAGCCAGATTGGCATACAAAGCCAACCATGGCCTAGCCGTTCCGCGGACGATTCCTCCACAAACAGCTAAGGGGAAATTTACTACTTCCACTAAAGCCATCAGCAACATCATCTTCTTCACACCGTTCACAATTCCCTTGTCATGGCTAAACAAAGATCCCCAAATACCTCTGGCTCCTACCATTACCAGAGCACCGGCACCACCTGAAATGGTGCTCACTCCTAGAGATACATATGCTGACCGGTAAGCAAGACCTGCATGGTTAGCACCAAGCTCATTTGAAACTCGGGTGGATGCACATGTTGCTAGTGATAGCATTACAGAGTAGAGCAAGTAATCGAAGTTCAGCACAATGGCTAACACTCCTACTGCTTGCTTTGCATTTGTTAGCCGTCCTGTCAACAAGACCAGGATCTCATAGCACCACCATTCAAGGCAGGTGGTCAGGCAAAACGGGCCACAAAGTTTGAGAAATCTGAGCAAGTCACAAACGCCCTGGTCCCACCACCCTCCTTCCTTCCACTTCCCCTGCTTATAATGCTCCATCACAAACAAATATACTACAAGTAAAATAACAACTAGAAGATCATTTATCCATATTGCCATAGAAACTCCCTCGAGACCCTTAGCTTTTACAAGCAAGATATTGACAGGAATATGGAAGGCAAGGGCTAGAGCGGAGCTAAACATTATAGGAATAGTTATGCTTTGAGAGCTTAAATAGGATTTCAGCGGACAAAGAAGTGAAGTGACTACCAAATCAGGAATGAGATAGAGAAGATAGTGCTTCGCGACAATTGAAATGTCTTTTAGCTGTCCAAAATGAGTCAAGATTTTGTCAACGTTAAGCCACAAAAAAGCGATGGGGAAGGAAACTAGTAGTAACAACAGAATTGCCCTGAGAAGGGTCCTGTGGAGTAGCCTATAATTTTTGGCCCCATATGCTTGACCACATATTGGTTCCATGGCGCCACAGAGTCCATTCAAGACAGAGAAGCCAGTTACATTAGCAAAGGTGAAGCCGAGTGCGCCACCAGCTAACTGCAGCTCTCCAAGACGTCCAAGAAATGCAGTTGTGATGGCTATCTTCGCAAATGATGTTAAATTCATTGCCACCAATGGGAGGGCTAGTCCCCGTTGTGATTTCAGCTCTGAAAATATCATTTTCAGGAGGTTGCTTTGACATCTTTGGTTGAGATTTGGAGATGAAGTTGGTTGGGTGATTATCTGGATTGCTTTCTCTTCTAATCTTAGTGTTGCAGACATTATTTTCGAGCAGAATGAGGTGATGGACTTGCACCAAATATATATTTTATAGTATGATGAAGTGTTGGGGTCTTCAGCTGAAACTGATTATGCATGAGTGCGACTTTCGAGAGTGTTTTGTGCAAAGATATTGCTTTATTTATTGTTTATTATTATTATTGTTATATTTGTTTTACAGCCAATTAAGAAGAGATTGGAGTTGCTGGTGGATAGATAGTGCGCGATGAGAATGCAAAAGCCAAATCATGATAAGTTACGAATCCTCTTAGAATCTCTTTCGGTTACTGGAACCAGCCTTCCAGGCTTTTACTTTGCTTTAGTGCACGAAAATTCTTAGGAGCTTATATTTCACAATTGTTCTAAACTAATTGCTAACAACCGAAAATTCTTGAACTTTCGACTCACTATTTTGTTGCTCGTCAAAATCAATTTACTTGACTCACTTTTGGCAGTGAGATGCTTTGCAAAAAGGAAAACCCCGCCAGAATCGATAAATAAAAATTCTGATATGATAAGGTTTGATGAGTTATACACATAGTTTTGACAATCCTATTTTGGGTGAAATCCAATCATCAACATTTATTTTACAAGAAAAATGTTTGACATAAGAGTTTTTTAATCAACAGCCGAGCATTAGACCTTTGTCATTGAATTATTTGTTTGAATGCATCATCAAATTAAAAAAAAACTACAGATTAAATGTTTGAATTAGTGTTGATGTAATATCGCAACTTGAGTATTATAAGGCGGCTAAATGGGGTTCTTACCTATGAGGAATCACAAAAGACTACAGATTAAAGCCATCGTATCCGGCTTTTTCTTCCATTTTCTAAAGCTAGTAATTTTTTATTATCTTCCTATCTTCTTCATTTTTGTCAGTTTTCATGCATGTATTCATCCAAGGTAAATTTGATAAAAGGATAATCAGTAGGTTGTAGCGAGATGGAAGAGAAGAATTCTATTCTTCATAGCCTCTCCGTCTGGCTATTCTAATCCCTATCTTATTTTTATAGTTAGATATTGAAGTGGGCTGGTAAATTCCTTTACTAAGAGGGATTCCCACCCTGACCCATTTAATTTTTAATATAAATAAAAGAAAATTACTAAAAACTATAGAAACAAAAATATATATAAACTTTTGTGGGGTGCGGCAGGTAAAGGTTCTGAGTCCTACCCTCGGTCCCATAGAATTGTGGAGCAAAGGTTTTTCATTATCAAATCGACCCATTGGGGTGAATCTCCACACGCTTTAAACCCCTTCGTTATTTTGATATCCCTATTATAAGGAGTTTAAGTTAGGCTTACTGGGGAAAAAACAAAAGGGAACTAAGAAATCTAGATTAGGCTTTCAAATTGTCCAACAAGTAATATCCTCAAGCATATACCCATATCAAATACAAAGTAAAAGTAAGGATCCAAATGCTTTGTATCGAACCCTCTTTTAAAAAGTCTCAGATTTTATGTAATTACAAGTATAATGCTATTCTACTGCACATAGTTTGAAAAGTTAGGAGAAATAATGATTCTTATTCACTTGGTAATTAACGTTGCTTGAGATCGCGATTGAAACTATTGATAATTAAAATTAGGAATTGACTGCAGCGCTCCTGCTGCCGCAACCTTTTCCATAATTTTCCATAATTTTTGAATAACCTTCCTAAATTTTTTTAAGCTCAGAAGAAGGACAGAGACAACCATGGTGGATATTTCATTATTGAGACCTTTTCTTCTTTATTGTGAGCGCTTACTTGGCTTTCCACTTTGTTTCCCATTTATAAAGCAGTCACATCTGCCTCATCAAATCAATCGAGTATTGTCCATTTTAGGATCTCTTTAAAATCTAGTATGCTAGCTACTTGTGACATCTGTAAATTTAAAATTCAATCTTGTTAATGCAAAATCTAATGCTGTAATTATTATGTTCATGTTAAAACTTAAAAACCCACTTCGAGTGCTCATCTATCAGGAATCAAATTAGTTAGCAGTAGGATACGAATTTCTATGGAGAATGATTCATGCAAGTGATATAAGATATACGATATCGATGGAAAATAATAAAGAAATGGGAATTTAATCTTACAAACGAGGAATTATCTTATACAACTCTTTCAAAAGCATGGAATTGATTATATTCCATCAAGTATTCTAAAAGCAACTTTCGGGAAAATACTGTATATTAATGAAAGAATATGGAAGAACAAAAAGGATCTACCAATCGATATATGGTGCCACTTTAACCAAAACATAATCAAGAAAAAAGGTAGCTTGGGCTATGTTGATTACATTTGTAACCATGTTTGTTTACATACCTTGGATAGAATAATAAACTAAGTAGGGATAGACCTTGTTCAGTTTATAATATGTATAATAGAAGTATTCTATGTGAAACAAGTTGCATTAAGAGAATACTGAACCGTACTCCCAACATTCAGAAGCATCTTATGCAACTGTGAACTAAAATGATTAGTTAAAGAAAAATTTGGACAAGTGCAGAACGCATAACCATTACACCAAAATAAATAAATAAATAAAAGCTCCAAATTCACCATCGTACGAGGGATTTCGAGGCATTTATATATTTGGGTAAGCAAATGACAGCAACTACATAATCTTCCATATTTGACTGGGGCACTTATCAAACGGGTAACAAGCATACACAAAACTAAGCAACCATACTCAAGGTCGATATTAGAAAGTTGCAACTTGAAGAGAATATTTCCACCAAGTAATGGAACAACGATTTCATGGATCTTTGTAGGACCCTGTTCCTTAATCATTCTGGTCATTAGCTACTAAAAGATGAGCGGATCACATGCACTTCCACCATCAATAATCTAATTCCAAGCACCCAGTCCAATTCAGCTTTTGCTCCATTCCTTATTAAAATCTATTTCCACCGGGAAGTTTCACTATAACTACCAACAACGTTAGCATTCTCTGCATCTCACAAGTAATTTATATAACATTTCTTTCTCCTTCTCCTTCTTCCCACAACTTGTTATTTGTTAGCCTAGACATGTCTAATTGTTGCAAACTATTCCTAAACTATCTGAGCAAGTGGGCTAGAAAATTTTTTCAACAATTCGAAGTCTTGAGTGACGTTAAAAGATGTAAGAGGAGGAACCCCAAGTTTTTACTTTCCAGTTTTGACTGGAATTCATCATCATTTGCATCAAAAGATGTTGCGGATCAGCTGAAGCAAGTGTTCAAGCTCATTGATGCTAATGGTGATGGGAAACTATCGTCATTGGAGCTTAGTGAAATGCTGTTACGTCTGGGGCACAAGAAGTTGGCAGCTAAAAAGGAAGCTGAGAAAATGGTAAGAGAATTAGATAGTAATGGTGACGGGTACATTTATTTGGAAGCATTCATGGATGCTATAGGTAGCAATAACGTAATAGTTTATAATGATAAGGATGACAATAACTATCTGATGGATGCTTTCCTGATATTTGATTCGGATAAGAATGGTTTCATATCAGCTAAGGAGCTTCAGCGTGTACTGATTAGCCTTGGTTATGACAAGTGCAATCTCAATGAATGCTTGCTTATGATCAAAGGAATTGATAAGGATGGAGATGGGCTTATAAGTTTCCAAGAATTCAAGGCAATGATGACAGCATGAACAAGTTGAAGTTCAAACCATAGATTTCATATACCTATCATTATGAGCATCAATTATTGAAGAAAATGAAAAGTTCTATCGAGAATGAATGGACGGGATTAAATTAATTTTTTAAAGTAAATAGTTGCAATAATGATTTGATGAGATACTTGTAGTGGGATCAGAGTTGTATCTCTTTTCTTTGTCAGTCCATAAAGCTGAGTGCTTGGTGACAGTATGACCATCGAGATGTAATCTTCCAAATAAAGTCCAGCAAAGTTTGTATGGGAAAGATTTAGAATTTCTATCATGGAACTTGTTATAAAGACATGGCACGAAAAGAAAGAGAGAAAGAAAGAAAAGAAACATGACCTCGTTTTCTAGTCCCACTACATCCTCAATCATTTATATACTCAATTTGATTAGTAAACAATCGTGAGAAAGTGTATTTCCTTTTCTTCTTTGTGCGTGTTTGTGAGCAGTGATTGGTTTGCATCGCTTTTTCACTAATCATTCTGTTCTCGAAATCGAACCAATATGAAAGTTTAGCTATTCGTTTAGTGAATAGTAAACACACAACAATTCGAGTACATTAAGTTGCAAAATCCTTATAAATATATAACAAAGTTGTGCTTGTTCAAAATAAATAAATAAATAAAAGGATAAGTAATCAATATGAGTCGATAATCATACTAAAAATTATCTCATACATCACAAACTTCCATTGAATCACTCACTCACTCACCCCTGAACTTTGATACATTTCATCCTTTCACTGTGAAGTCAATTAACAAGGAGGATTGATGGGGGCATCAATAGGAAAAAGTAACTTACATTTTAATGAGCTTTGCGACTTGTCATTTACGCTTGGGAAATTTGACAAAATATCCAAAATTAGTGGGACTGATTGGAAATTTACAAGACCCCCTTATTACTAACAATTTCCTATCCATTTTAACTTGAACTCTCAAAAATACCCTCATATATATAAAGACCCTCTCCTAATACTAGGACACATCGTGCGTGGACCGCCCAGTCCAATGGGCAGAAACCTTTTAAATAAAATAATTAATAATTAATAATTAAATAATATTAAATTAAATTTTAATAAATAGTCAATTAATTTAATAATAATAAATAATTAGATAAATTTTTTAAATAATTAAAAATAATAATATTTAATTAATAAAAAATAACGATCTAATTAAAAAATATATTAATTAAATAATAAAAGTAATACAAATAAATAATAAAATAATTGGCCATTAAATTAAATAAATAAGTAATAATAAATAAATAGTTAATGAATAATAATAATAAATGATTTTCTAAATAATAAATATAAATAATAATTAATTTATTGAATAAATAAATAATTTTAAAAAATAATTCAATATTCAATTAAATAATTAAAAATAATTGTCTAATTAAAGAATATATTGATTAAATAATATAATAATCTAATATAAATTTAGTATATATTTTTATATAATATATAAAAATTGAATTGTAACCTAGTGATAATATTGCCAAAACATTGGTGTGGGAGTTTTTGAATCCTATCAGTTTTAAAATAATGTTAACATTTTTAGATATGAAGTTTGAATTAGGATCGTTCGGTTCAAAGAGGTTCAGTGGTGATCATTTGGTCAAAATTAGTGTATGAATCAAGAGCATTTGGTTTAAAATGGATCAGTGGTGATGTGGACCTATCAAGATTGATTGGTCCAAAGTGGTTTAATGGTTGTGTGGATTTATTAGGACCGATCGATCTATATTGGTTA
>JANKKC010042978.1:0-10765 GCA_026225755.1 Bursera bipinnata
TCTCAACAAAATTTTGCAAATCGCCTTTTTTATTACGTGAACAGAAAATAGGTCCTGACCAATACTATTCACGTTCTCCGATATTATAATTTATTACAAACAATCGCACATAATAGCCCAAATTTATAAAGATTGTATAAAAAAAATTGTTTTTGCAAGCTCTAATGAGGCAGTTTTGCAGTGAATTTTTTTTAATTATTATTATTTACAGAAACAAGGAACCTATTTGTTCTAAATCTAGAATTCCATCCCAAGTCCGACCATACAATCCTTTATATCCAAAACCATGTTATTACTGACAATTCTGATTAATGGTCAATTTTTTTTTACCATTTTCACAATATTCTTCTTTTCATTCATCCGGGTATATGTAAGTGTGAAGTTAATAAGGTGTTAAATATGATAAGTTAATCACATCAACTATAATAGAGCTACTAAAAACTGTAACTGGAAAGTTGAAATGGGGAGGATTCTATCACTTACGTTAAAAAATGAACGTATAGAAAATTACCTTAGCCCAACCCAATTCCCCATTTTACGTACTTATAATTAAAGGAAACAACCATTCTTTCCGTAAATAATGTCACAAAATTCTCATCTGTGATGACAAGAATCACAAACAAATTTAAAAGTAAACGAACTCCTTTACCAGAAAAGGGTTCGGGAGCAAATAATACAGGCGGCCTTGATCAAGTTCGATAGAAAACCATAGAACAAAACTAGCTGTATGAGAACCAGAACCAGAACCAGAACCAGAACCAGAAAGCATGACATTCTGGGCAAGGGCTGAAAACAAGCCTAGTTGAAATCAGGCTTTTCAGGATAAGTGCAGCCTGACCTTTGGATAATCACATTTGCTCCATAGCATCCAGCCCTCACACAATCCTCGATGGGCTTCTCTTGAACCAACTGAGACAAAAATCCTCCAACAAAAGCATCCCCTGCCACGAACGTTAAAGAAGTATATCACAACTAGTTCAAGAAGGCCAAGATGATCACTAACTGCAACAGATTTTCTTGTTTCTTTGATTTTGTAACTCTAATATACCAAATCGGTCCAAGAACAAAATATTGATAATTAATGCACAGAATTTTATAGGTGATAAGGATATCTCAACCTTTTATACTAATGAAAGTACCTAAAAGTTGAGCATTATAATTTTAGTCAATTTCTTCCATGAAGAAAAGTAAGAAACCGTAATCAGATGATATATAGAGAAGATGCCATGTCACTGAAAAAATTTATTTATTTATTTTATGGATAAAAGCTCACCTAACTTATCAACATCTAGATACTGCATTGATTATGAATTACAGCTCTCTTTGAACCCACCCTAAGCATTATACCCTGGAGGGCAAAGCCTAGCTATTTCCCACACCCCTAATATACGTCAATTGACTTGATATTTATTACCAAAACAATCTACTCATTACTGTATTGCTACCAAATATTTTCTTGAATTATCTATACAATTGATTGCAACACCTTATTCTCACAAATCTTTGGTAATCCAACCATCAGCTTCACATTAGAATGAAGGGCAGCAGAATGTATGACCAAAACTATTTTAACTTGCGACATTCGCATTTAAGGATGTAATTTAGGAGGGCAATATGTCAATTCCAAAGATAAAAGACATGTGAAAGGAACAATTGAGACACATACCTGCTCCATTAGTGTCAACAAGCTTTTCCTTTGGTAACAAGATCACGGGGTATAGTTTCACCTTCCCATCCTGAGCAACTACAACAGGATCTGCACCTTGGGTGATTACAGTAATTCTCTTATGTGTTCCTGATGCCTTGGGCCACTGAGAAATCTTTATAGCAATCTCTTCAACATTGTCAGTCTGAAAATAAACAGAACAATAAGTTAAATTGTGTGTGAAAACAGGAGTACAGCTCTCATGTTTAACAAATCAAACATTAAGAAAGTATTACCTGCCAGCCATGAACCTTTGAGAACGTTCTAGCTTCTGTTTCATTCCCAAACACATAGTCCATGTATCTGTACACAAAAGGCAAATTATTAATTTTGTAATACTAAATGAAATTTTTAGCAAAGAGAGGGGCACAAAGATTACGGAAGAGCTTTCTCCTGGACATCTCTGAAGAATTCACAGATAAATGGAGCAGAAAGGTTCATCATGAAGACCTGCAAATGTAACAAGGATGCTGAGGCTACAGGGAAAGCAATAACTACAGCATCTTATAAACTAAATTAAATTGGTTTTAATTTATCAAAAAGAAAAATGTCACGTCATTTTTACCTTGTTATTTGCAGCTGCATGTTCAGCAACCAATTGAATAGACTCAGGCGACACAGTAAGGAAAAACCCCGCAATGTAGAAATACTTTGCCTTCTCAACTGTTCACATCAGAACTTGTGTATGTTAGTGGTATTGATCCAAAAATTCACGAGGCCAAGGCTGAATGTTGAAGCAACAAAGAAAGCAATGCACATACCTAATGCCCAATTTTCTGGTTTCTTTAAGTGCTCAGATTTGTAACAATTTGCGGCTGACAAATTGGCCACAAGTGACCTGTGCAAGGATTTAAGAGTTACAAATACCCCAGGAATTGCAGTAGCCTATAGGGATTCTTTTAAATTGAAAAAAAAATAAAAATAAAAATGTCACGATAAAAACATGCATCAATTTTCTCTCTCAAAATTGGAAATGAAATAGGATCCTAGCGCAGGCAAGATATGGAACCTACCTCTCACCACCAATAACACAGACAGCACATGTCCCTGTTGGTGCAGTCTCATCCTCATAATAGTGTACCTAATAACATATCATAATTATATCTTCACAACAAAACAAAAACAACCTGCTAGTGAAAAAATATATGTATAAACCTACATTAATGCCAGCAAGCTTTGAGTTTTTCTTCATCTCCTCTCCATACTTATCCTTACCAATGGAACCCATGTAACCAGTGGCACCAGGAATTTGGAGCATCCACTGCAAGAGAAACAAAAAAGAGTAAATTCCATGTAATAAAAATATAGTTAAAATATAAGATTTTGAAATAAAGAAAAAAAAACCTGGGCAACTCTGATTGAATTTTGTGTAGCACCTAAAAATTATATTAAAATCAAAACTTGTCAGTCCACGTATAGCCATAAGTTTTATTTTATCAATTATCTACTAGGGACTAGGTAAGAAATCAAAGAAATCAGCATATTACCTCCAGCAATATACTCCACATTGTATTTGGCAGTCATTTCGTCATACCTAAAAAAAAACCATCCACATTAGTTCAATTTCAGCATGGAACACTACAGCTATCCAGAAAAAGTAGAAAGCTAACCACAACAAAAATTCACATAGTATGGCAATGAATACGGTAATAAAGAACTGTCATATTCCCATAGAATACAAACATCATTATGTTTATAATCTTATCTCGTGACGCCATTAATATTTCAAAGAATAAACGAGTTTTTATCATTAACAAAGGAAACTTACATGGGCAAGTGCTTGTCCTCAGCAAGAATAGCATCGTTCAACTTGATCTCATATCTGTTCACAAACCAAATTCCTTTCAATCCTTAAACGACAAATCCATGAAAAGAACACTAGCTACACACACAAGACAAAAGCTAAAAGGTAGATCCACAACTGAAGAAGATTAAAAGTTAACAAAGGCAACAAATAGGAAAACGAAAATAAACTAACATGCAGCTACAGATCTATCATTCTAACCAAACACAGAATCAAAATGATCATGCATCAGATCTACGTTACACTCTATAACACAAAATACAAAACTAAGGACAACCCGGTTCATAACATTGGCCTTTTTTTTTTTTGAGCAAGTGAGAACAGAAAACGAAGAAACGAATGAGATGGGACAACGTACTTTTTCAAGAATTCTTCATCCACAACAGCTGAAATATCAAGAAGTGGGTTTCCCATACCCAACAGGATCCCCTCGAACGCCATTGAAGCTTTTGGAGTGTTCGAAGAACAATAAAACTCAAAGTTAAAGAGTAAGATCTCAGTTGGAACCGAAAACAAGACTTGGAGTCCGTTCGGTGTAGTTGGTGTTGATTTTATACAGAGAAGTGTGAAGGGTATTGTTGGTAAAATGTCGCTGCTGCCACCAACCCCCAAACTCACTTCTTTGCTTCCTCTTCGGCTTTGGGGGTGGGTAAGGCTAGTAACTTACATCTTTGCCCACCTCTATGACATTATTATTATTATTATTATTATTGTCAACAAAGGATTAGTGACATAAAAGAGTATATTCAATTAAAATTTTTAGTGTCTTTTAAATATTTTTATAAAATTTAAAAGTTTATGTGTATTTAATTAAGATTTTTATAGACTTTTAAATACTCTATAAAAGCCATAAGGTATTCACTATAGATTTTTAAAAAGTCCGTAAAAATCTTAGAGTATTTAATCAATACTTTTTAAAAGTAAATGAAAGTCATGAGGTATTCAAAAAGTTAATAACTTTTGTAAACTTTTTTATATAAAGGCTTTTGTAAACTTTTAAATGAGAGATATAAATAATAGACTTCATAATTTTTTTTTTATTATTTACTATGACTTTGAAAGATTTTCAAGTTTCATTTATTTCCTTCAATTCCTTTTTATTTTTTTTGCCAACTCTCTTCACTTCTTTCATTTCCAATCAAAAAAACGTTGTCATCTCTTACATATCCACTAGAAATAATCGCACAATTAAGCTATCTAGTTTCTGGAGTTTTTTAGCATATTGGTATCTTTTTCATAACTGCCACTATTGGTTACAAACTCTAAAGTAGATTGTAGTTAATTTAATTTGGTCTTTAATATAGATACTTTGATAATTGCAGCTTTAACTAGTTGAAATAGCTCTCCTTCACTCCTATAAAAGCTTCTCCAACAAGCTCACCTATTCATTACTTCTTCTCAGTTAACTGACCTAATTTTTATAAGAAACTAATTGAAAAGAAAGTATATTTCCTCAATTATTTTCTTAATGAGACATATTCAAGATCCTGTCATTAATATTTTTCTTTTCAATCTTGACTCTAAGCTTAACATTAAAGATTCAAAAAGCTTATTTAAAGTAATATTGAAAGGTAGACACATTGACTGCAATGGTTTTTTTTTTTCAATCCTTATGTGATAACAAATAAAAATTTTATTTTTTTAATACATTATACATAATACCTTAAAGATTATTTACCTCTTATAAGCTTGAGAATGTCGTTCAGATGAATTTTCAATTGAAGAAGATAATGCAGCTTTATCACCTACATCAGTACTAGATACTCAAGAAGATAATTTTGATCTAATTTTTAAGACTCAAAAACAGTAAAGAGAGAATGCTAATAAATAGAGGGCTACTATAACTGTTGATATGTGAAATAATGTTAGATATATTAATAATAATAAATAGTAGAGATTTGTTATTACCAAATACGTTAATAAATATTGAAATTAAAAAAATTAGTATTTCAGTTACTAGTTATGTAATTAAGATTATTTATAGATTCATTTATTAATTAATTAATTATAAATTATAATGTTTGAAGTCCATGAAAGTTTATCAATCTATTTTTAAAAAAGTCTATCAATACCTATGAAAGTCTATAAATGTTTATTAATCTCTCAATAAAAGTCTATAAATATCTATGAAATTCATTAAAATGAAAGTCTATAAAAGTCTTTTATAATCATAAAAAGTCTATAAAAGTCATTAAAAATTTATAAATCTATAAAAGTCATTCAGTTATAAAATGTATTTAAAAATCTTAATTGAATACACCCCCTAATATTATAGCGGTTGTTAGCATCATCGGAACAAATTGGTTCTAAAATTAAAAACTAGAAAATAAAATTATTAAAAATATCGAAAACTTGTTTCTCAATTTTAAATTTTAGAGAACAGATAATTATTATTATCTTATATTTATTTAATAATATTTTATCCGTCATTTTGTGTAAATTTGATTGTGTATATGATATATTCTTAAAAAATATTGGGCTTTATGATTGATATTTAAGATGGATTGTTGTTATATTAAATTTAGCATTCAATGATTGTAAAAGAATTTTTCTATAGAATATTATAATTCCAGCACCTGATCCCGGGCTTGGTCGACTCTATAAAAAGTCATAATGTTATGATATTAGACATCAAGTAATTACTTTTCTTCTACATCTTTTACTTGATTTCAGATGATGAAGGCAAGGCAAAACCAACTTGATTTTGTGCATTCCTTCACGTATTACAGAAAAAGTTACATAGGAGATCTGAAAGTAACATCTTTCCTTTGAATTCAACAAAGTATGATTTTTGTAAAAGAATAAGATATAATGACATAAAACCGTTTATAACAAATTGCAATTATGGTGTACAAGTGTACAGCGAACAGAAGTTTTGAGGGAATACTTAATGGTTACATTTATTGTAGTTGGATTGAGTTTTCGCAACAAAAAATGAAAGGAAACAAAAAGGTATAACCAGGGAGACATACAGTTGGATAAAGAGTTCTCCAAGTACAAATCAACAGACAAGTAACTAATTTCACAATAACATTAAAAACAATATTAAAAAAAAAAAAAAAGGTATCATAATTTGCTGAAAACTTTCTAGCATAGAGGAAGAGGAGCTCCATTCCACTCCTTCAAACATTCCATCATGGGATCAATCAACTTCCCTGCACACATTGCTGAGAATACTTTGTCAAATTCTTCACCTGGTGATCGAACCTTCTCACCTGTCAGTAGATTAGTTCCAAGTTCTTCTCTGACAAATTTGTATAATGGATAGGACCTGCATTCCTTGATCTTGTTTGGAATGGCTGGATTCCCGTTTTCTAATTCCATTCTGGTGCTTTCAACTTCTTTTGGCAGAAGGGTTTTCAGTTCCTCCTCAAAAGTTCCAATCTTCTGGAAAATTGAAGTGCTTGAGTTCTTCTCTCTGTCTCCATTGGCCAAGGCGTGCTCAACCAGAACTTGTCTAAGTTTCTGCATTAATGGGTAGGTTGCACTGCAGGGATCATCAATGTATGCGAAGACATATTCCCTGTCAACCACTTTGATCAAGTCTTTTTCGCAGAATCTTGACGGGTGAAGCTCACCATTGAATCCCATGGTCAGGACTCTCTTGGCCACTTGAGTCACTGTGTTCTTCACTGTGTTCTTTAGGTTCTCCTCTAAATGCCTCAAGTCAATGGCTTGACATAGGGCAACCAAGTAAGTAGAAGACATGAGCTTTAGGATGTCAACAGCTTCAGCGGTTTTTCTTGAAGAAATCAGACCTAAAGAGTTCACGTCTTGATTGTGTTGCTCAGCACTTTGGACATGATTGGTGACAGGATTGGCAAGGAATTGGAGTTCAGAGCAGTAAGATGCCATTGCAATTTCAGCTCCCTTGAATCCATAATCCAAGCTTGGATTGCGTCCCCCAGAAAGATTTGAAGGCAATCCATTGTTGTAAAAGTCATTAACCAGCTCAGAAAACTGTGCAAACAGGAGTTTTCCAATTGAAGCAATGGCTAGGCGTGTATTGTCCATGGAAACACCAATTGGGGTCCCTTGGAAATTTCCTCCATGTAATGCCTTGTTCCTTGAAACATCAATCAATGGATTATCATTCACAGAGTTTATCTCTCTTTCAATCATTTTTGTAGCTGCCCTGATAACTTCAATCTGGGGTCCTAGCCATTGAGGTGAAGTTCGAAGAGCATATCTGTCTTGTTTTGGCTTCTGAAGAGGATCAGTTTCATGCAACTTTTGAGCTGCTTTAACATAAGAGCTGCCATCCAAAATGTGCTCCATAATAGCTGCAGCTTCAATTTGGCCTGGATGGTGCTTCAATTTATGAGTCAAATGGTCTGTAAATTCAGGTTTTCCATTCATCACTTCAGCAAATATTGCTGATAAAACTTCTGATAGAATGGCCAGTGTGTTAGCCTCAAAAAGTACCATTGAAGCTAAGCCAGAACCAACCGCTGTGCCATTCACTAATGCAAGACCCTCTTTAGGTTGCAACTCAAAGAAGCCACCATTGACACCAGCTAGGTGGAAGGCCTCAGTGGGGTTCAGGACTTGGCCATTGGGACCGACAGCCTTTGAATTTGGCCTGCCTGTCAAGAGACCAGCAATGTAGGACAGTGGAACCAGGTCGCCCGATGCTGTGATTGTGCCACGGAGTGGCAAACATGGGGTGATGTTGTGGTTAAGGAACTTGGTGATGGCTTCCAGGATGTCAAACCTGATGCCTGAGTATCCTTGTAACAGGGTGTTGATTCTCACCAACATTGCAGCTCTTGTTGCAGAATGAGGCAATGTGTGGCAGGATTCGGTACCATTGCCAAAAACTCCAGCATTCAAGAACCTGTAATACAAAATTGACAGAAAGTAAATTAGTAACAAGTAAATTTGGCCAACAGAATTTAATTATCAATTCTATGAGCTGTCTGTGTAGTATGGCCACATCGAGTCTTAATGTAAATTGAGAGGATGAACCCAATCTCCTAAGGGCTGTAATTATTTGGTGGGCTGGCCCTGGATTTTCTAGCCCATACTACCAAATTGATTCCCGTACAAAATAAGTCTCTATTTGTAAGTATTTTCGCCGGCAGAGACATGATGCTCACAGGCACGTGATGTGGGCTCCGAATGATAGGAGATGCATGTGAAATTATTAAGAATATATGGTTTTTTTCTTCTTTTTCTTTTGTAATACTTAATTAAAATAGTAAAAATAGCTTCTAATTTTACTCATTTCCGTGATTTCCTAATATATTTTTTTAACTTTAAACACTTTATTATTATTATTATTGGATTGGCTTCTGAAAGGCCAACTTTGAAAATATTTGGAATTATCCTATGATTTTTATACTCTATAAAAGAATATTATTATTAAAAATAAATTAGAAAATAACTTTATCATTTGGTCACTTTCCCAAATCCCCCCAAAAAAAAAAAAAAAGAAATCTAAAACTTGCACTTGACAATTTCATTAAGGATCAAAGCAGGCCAAGCTGTCTTTTTATCCAAACTTGGGGCAACATGAAACTTGTCAAACTAATATTATATATCAATCGGTCATGTCATAGCATCGCTCCAATTTTTAAGCCCCCTTAATAAAAATGTAATTCTAATAATTAAGAAAATGTAACAAACGTGCAATAATTATATTAACCAAATATCTATAAATTTAAGAATAAAAGTTGTGGTGTAGCCTGAACCCAGAAGAGGAAATTCTCCAATGACAGCTCATAAGTGGCCTTTCTGAAGAATTATTACTTTTTACATAACAGACGGAAATGAATATGGGCACACATTAATAAGATGAGTTTTTAGAAATATTATTTGACAGTTGGGCTTGTGCTGCTAACTACATTTTTCGCCAATAAAAATGTGTATTAAATGCTTGATAGCAAAAGGTTATGGACCTCCTAACACATAAAAAGAAAAGGAAAATAAATAAATAAATACAACACATAGAATCCTCCTAATATTGATTAGAAGGTTACTAAGAACCCACCTAAACCGTGATTAAGACACTTTAATTCAGCCTAAAATTCAATTTAAATTACTTAAATAATAATTTTAAGCAAATCAATTCATATTTAGTCAATTATTTAATTACCTTATAAGCTCCTTCTGCAGGGCACCACCTTGCTTGGTTCTCCTGTGAGATGTTGCACCAAAACCAGTTGTGACACCATAACTATCTGTGCCTTTGTTCATGCTCTCCATAACCCAATCACTGCTGGCCTGGACCCCTGGTCGAGCAGCCTCCGAGAGCTCCACCCTGACCCCTGAGTCATGGCTCGCAATTGCGGTAACTTGACCTATGGTCAGGGTCTCACCTCCCAGCTTCACCACTGGCTTTCTGTAGTCCTCCACCATGCGCTTGACCTCATCAAGGTGGCTGCCTTTCAAAGACTCTGCGGACACGTTCCAGTTCAGAGGATCACTGGTGCAGAACCCTGGTGAAGAACCATTGGCGCCATTGCAATTTCCATTAGAGAACTCCATGTCTAACTCGGTGGGTGGAGTGATTGGCAGCTAAGAAAATGGCCGAGAATTGATAAGATAGTGGTTATGTAACAATTACAATTATTGCATTGGCGGAGAAGACTGGGGAGAATGAGAAGACGATGAGAGAGTTCTGGTTTTATGTGCTTTGTGTGTTTTGTGCTCCAAAGGATAAAAAAATGAGTATGTTCTAGGAAATTTTCAGAATAAGTAGTGAAAATTCCTGAGTTTGGCAAACTAAAATTGAGGTCTTTAAATAGCGGGGGATAGCACATTGAGTGTTTGGTGGATTGGCCGACGCGTTAGTTGAAAGACGCACGTGGCCGTCGGATTTTCATGAGTTAGGAAGGGTTGGGATTGAGACACGTGGTGACCAAGTGAGTAGGTGGCAGGGTCTCGGAGTCGGGGGTTGGTGGGAATGCACGAAAGCAGAGCGTCATCTCTGTTTATCCAAACTTAACTATGAAAATTATGTATTAATGATTAATTAACGTTACATTTCATGGTGACTGATAGGTAAAGTTTTATGGGTGAATAGAATAAAGTTAGATATATTTTTTTATTATAAAAATAATAAAATTATTACATAACACTCATTAATTTATTATTATATATAAGAAATAAGTATGTATACCATACCGTGTTTTTTAATTATAAAAAATTTAATCAATATCATATCGTGTTTTTTAATCTTCACTCATATAATAACATAAAATCCTTTAAACACGGATTAATTATTTTGTGAATTCTCTTTATATATATATATA
>JANKKC010042979.1:0-10771 GCA_026225755.1 Bursera bipinnata
ACCATATTATTCATTTCGAAATTATATCTACAGAGCCTCTCTATGATATAATCTATTATTTATAAATACTGGCACAAGAATCTTCTTATACACGGACAAGTATTTTAGACACATTAACTTAAAAAATTGTAGACATGATGATACGGCTATGCATATGCATGCTTGTGAATTCATAATTAAAATGTCTTAAACTATGGTCTGTTTTATTTTCTTGTTATATAGAAAAGTAAAGCAATTTACAGAATTGGAAGTGAGCTTAACTTTTTGAATGGAAGTATGTGTAACTTTCATTGTGAAATATGTATAAAATCCTCAAATTTTTGCATATAATTTTATGTAGATTGATATGTATTTGTTTGTATGAGTGTGTAGGCAGATGGGGCATTAGAGGTCCAAAAGTGCCTTGGTATAGCATTCAACTTGTTAAATTTACAGTAGGAGCATTTACTAATCATAGAATACAAGTAATATGGACTTGAATGACTACATCTGAAACAACTTTGTTCAATAACATGTGAAGCTGCATCAAATCTTGTTTATGAGAATCCATTAGTAATTGTAATTTGTTTATGGGCTTAGGACACATGTTAAGAAATTAAAAATAGTAGGTATTTAATCTTATATTACTATTTCAGGACATGTTTTCTTGTTGATAAATGGGTTTGACTTCTATTGTAACTCCTAACATGCGCCCTATGAGCACATGTCAAAAGGATCCTTTATTATAGGAAATTTTCATGAACCTCTTTTCATGTCTGGTTAAATATACGTAGTTACTGTAGATTTTGAAACTCATCAATTACATTCCTAATGCTGTAAATTTGGTCTTCAACTGGTGAAGTTGCTTTTTGACTTAAATTGGCCATTAGAATGTCAATTTAGCTCTCATTTCCTTCCATTGATCATAAATAGACTATTTTAACCTTGATATTTGTTATAACTACAAACAAAATAATGGAAAGGCAATAAGTGGACAATTTTGACTATACAATATTACATAATTATGTAATAAACGATTAAAAAAGAAAGTTGCTTTTTTTAAAAAAATAATAAAAAAAATAAAAATTCTTTAAAAACCATTCTGTGATTGATTGAATGAAACGAAGGAAAAAATTACATCTCAGTGCGCAGCGCAGGTCAAACTATAATTTTGAGGGCTAGAGACTAATGGTGGGAAATCTTTGATGAATTTTAAAATCAGTGGTGGTTTAGTTTGTGATAAACAAAAGGAGATTGTGAAGATTCTGTTATATCCTTTTATTTACTTTTGGTCTGGCCACTGCTTTCTTGTTTTCTCTCTCTCTCTCTCATTTATGTGTTTACTGAACCATTATATCCTGCAAAAGCCATAGCATGAAGCAGGTTTCACTAAAGCAGGAACTTTGGAAGGTGGATATTTACTTAAATTTAACATAGAACTTAAAACTCTGGCAATTAGCACGGCTGTCACTTGAATGTTTGCTACTTATCACTTTTCAGTTTAAACATTTTGCATGATTGTAGTTATTTATCATCTGTATTTGCATCTTCACTTGGATAGGTTACTTGACTTGGATCCTATCCTTTGTTCTGAATCTGTTTTTGAATTTTATGTTTTATTTTCTTATTTATTCCACTTATTATATATGCTAGGTCATTAAGACTGGAAACAAACTCCGTCGGAAGAGGGCACATTCACCACTTGAAGATGAAAGTGACAGCACAGAGCTTCCATGCCCTCAATGTGGTAATAGATATTGCAGATGTTGTGGTTTGACATCTGTATTTTGTCATGCACGAGATTTATTTCTTGTGGCTAGCAGCCACTAGTGGATCTTTTATTTGCATACAAATTTTTATTGTTAAAGTTAGCAGTTAATTTTTTAGACCATCAGGTTTACATGTCTTGTAATTGTATGGAACTTTACATGTTAATGATTTGGCCTTATATGTGAAGTTGCTCTTCTATTGTGAAACATGTTGCTTTTGAGCTGCTTCAGCTTTCTAATTTATTATGTAGTCAAATTTGGTAAAATTTTATGTTTTACTAGTTCAATAACAACTGTCAGGTGCTGAAGTTAGTGGGTTCCGCTGCAATCATGACACAGTTCATTTGCAATGTCAGGCATGTGGTGGAATGATGCCTTGCAGAGCTGATATTAATGTTCCACAACACTGTAAGCACAATATTTTGTGTTGTGCTTCCTACACTGTTGGCTTACCAGCTTTAATCTTTTTGAGTTATATTTCCTTGAAAGCAGGCTGAGGACAATGGTTGCTGTAGCCCCTTTTAAGTATTATTTAATTGTTCTGATTGTGTCTTTCGCTGAAACTTTCTACTGACTCTTGTATTTTGAATAGTATAAGTAGCTTAGACCTTGGACAATACGTTAAAATCAACTACAGTGTCCTAAAGGCATTGATTGGTAGAGCGTAAAGTCAAAATTGAGTCCATCCTTTCCTTTTTTCTTCTTTTCAAAAGAATTTATTTGTATGATATCAATGTCTCATTCTAGATATTGAAGCATTTCCAATTTTCAATCTCTCTTGCAGGTATTGGATGTGATAGAGCATTTTGTGGTGCTTACTGGCATGCTCAAAGAGTCGACAGAAGTGACTTCCATCCCATGTGTAGTCATGATACCTTAAAACCTGTATGTGCTGCTTACCATGCATAGATTATTTTTGTTGAGCTATTTTCTGGAACACATTGACAAAGACACAGTCTTCCCATCATGGATTATTGGGAAAAGGAATTTTAATTGATATAGTTGTCTTAAATCTCTTATTTTGGAGTATTGTATCATAGGGATGGCTTTTGATACAAATACCTGAATCTTACGTGACAAATCTCTTTGCATTCCTTTTTTGCAAAAATATTTGTTCCAATGACCGGCCTTTACTATGCAGCTTTGAACTCTAGGAACAATAATAGTCCATCATGACATTTAAAAAATTTAAGAAATGAGGAAACCACCATTGTTTTCACTGTTCTGGTCATGCTTGTAAAATTTGTGCTACGAGGAGCAACTGTTTCTTAAGGGTTGTGTTCTTTGTGATTGGGATATCCTCATTGACACTCTTCATCTTTTGGCTATGGACACTAAAACTAACATTTTTTTTTTTCAAAAATCATTAGAAATACCCATCTTGTCAATTACTGAACTCCTGTCACAATAGTGGAGGGGACTTTTGGTAATTTAAAGTTTCAAGATATGAAAAAAAAGAAGTTACCTCTCTCTTTTCTTTTTTGCTTTCTCAGTCCAAATCTTCCTCCCTCTTCTCTTCCTGAGTTTAAACTAAAAAACCGAAGCAAATAAAATATAACTCTTGCATCAAGTTCAAATTATCTAGAAATACCACCTAAACCACAATTAATACACCTATACTGAAAAATTGTTAGACCATACCATAATGAAAGACAACCAAACTGGTCAATTTTCTATCAAAACAAACACTAAAACCCAAGGAAAAATTTGGCGTCATGAATTACTTTTAGAAGGCAAGACCTTGTGCCTTGTTACCGGGCTCATCCACTTCGAATTTCGCTTCTCTTGCACCAAAAACAGATTCTTTGGTTGCCTTTCCATTCAATTTATGTAAGTTATTGAATTGGGTTTAGGATCATGTGACGAGGTGGGTAGTCTATGTGGGATTATCTAGCTTAAGATAATGAGGGTTTTTGCCTTTTGGTTTTATTTTGTTTGGCTTCCTTTTATGATCTTTGGTGATTGTTTAGGTCAAGGCACAGTGAGATGGGCAAGGGCAATGGACAGTTGTTGAGTAATGGGTAACGCTAATGCATCTTGGTGTTTGATTGAAGATATGTTTGTGGTTGTGATTAAGTTTTGAGCATAGTTGATTGTGTATGTAATTGTAGGGATGTGGATCTCTTCTTAAATTAGAGTTAGCAGTCTTTTAATCTTAATGTGCTGCTCTTTGAGTTGCCCCTTCTGCTTGAATGGTTGATTTCCACATTTTCTGCTTAAATTTATTCTTAAATGTTTATATGTAACATAGATCAGCTACAGAATAATAGCTGTATTGTTTGACGTACTATGCTAGTGAGAAGGTCCCAGGTTCAAGAATTCATAAGCCAAAAACTGAATATTTGAGTTTTCTTCAATGACTTAGGTTAAAATACTCTGGAAGATTTACCAAATTTTGTTGATTTTGAAATATAGTTATCTTCATTATTTGTAGATCTCACAGCGCACTCTCTCTAGGACTCCGTTCCTTGCACATGAAATGAATCGGCATGAACAGGATGTATGAAATTATTCTGACCAATATTTGAATCTATTGAATCTTTATTGCCAATAATATTTGAGATTTGACTAACATCCCTGTGGTTTCGTTAGATTACAGAGAGGTGTATTATACAAACAGGGAGAACATTGCAGGATGTTATATCTGAATGGATTGGAAAGTTGAACAATAGAGAAATGGGTAAGTTGATTATGAGTTCTTCATCTTTGGTTTAATGGTTGACACAGTTTGTTCTCTCCAACACCAATGATGCTTGGGGATATCTACTTGGTTTAATGTCAATAATGGGACCATTCATTTGAACTGTTGATCTGTTATCCAAATGTTGTGGAAAGAAACTGTTTTATTTCCTTCTTAAAGAAACATAGTCTAAAGCTTCACTAAACTATCCTGGTCATGATTAGAATACTGACAATGTTTAGAAGGACCTTTCAGGTTGTGCTATACTAAATTTTAGATAATTGATGTTCCAAAAATAAATTCAAAGAACTGCAGTAAACAAGAAAATTCATCATCTAGTCAGACTGGTTAACAATCAAGCCTTTCTAACACCCCAGTAATCTCAAATGCCTTTTCCTAAAAAATGAAATTTATCTTTCTTTTGTTCATTTTTAAAACATGAATGTACCCTTGCTTAAAGACACCTACGTATAGATATACAAAGTGATGATTCTCCTAAAATATAAGTAGTTTAATAGTGCTATAATTTTACCTTGGGGACCCATTCTTCTTGTTTGGGTACGCTTATTGTCAGCTGTGTTGGTAATTTTTCTTTTACTTAACAAATTAAAATTTCCCTAGTTCATTTTATTGTGTTGTCTTACATTAATCAAATTATGTTTAACATTCCAAGTGAAATGGATTAAATAATTGTAGGTATCTAGTCCTAGGTGTTGTGTCATAAAATGTTTCTTGCTCCATTTTTTTCTTGGTGGTTTCACTCTTCAGTGATATTCTATTGTCTCACCTCTGTTCTATATGTCCTTTATGTGGTCAAATACACAGTCCGTAAAGGTAATCGTCATATTATGTCCTTTAGGACTTCAGGCCTATGAAGCATTCGCAGGCCAGATCCAATGTTTCTCATTCTTTTGCTTTTCCTGATGATTTGCCATCGGTTTATTTTATTTACTGGTGGATGTTATTTAGAAGCTGATAGATTTGTTAATTTAGTTAATTTCTCACGTTTATTTGTCTACCACTACAGATCGAACTAGGATGCAACTGAATCACGCAGAAATGATAACTTCTGGGACACATGTCTGCAAGTAAGTTCTATTTTGTTTGGAGGATCCGTAGATGGATAAATCAAATTTCTACTTGCATTTTAGATTCTTCATTACTTCTATTAGATAATGTCTCTAATTTTACTTAAGGGCTACACTGGAAGTAAAGTTCTATTTTTTATATGTTCTGAGAGCTTATGCAACCATTTATAATAATATGGAACTAAGTTACGGAAAGGGTTAGTTCCAAGAATGTACACCGCTTGGTGTAATTATTCTACATTATAGAAAATTTACTTTACAAGTTTAACACTATATGCAGCACATACTGTTGGGACTGCTAAGTTCTATTTTTGCCATTGGTGTTTAATGCAAATAATCCAATTCCACATTCTTAGCATCTCATCGACAAATACTTAAAAAGAGTTATAATTCATAGCTATTAATACAATCTATCCAACTTCTTCATTATGTTTTCAACCCCATATAGACCCTCTTTTGGCTTTTTCTGACCTCTGGTATTCAACAAGCTTCTCTAGTTAAACTATGGAATGACAGCACAGTCTTTCTATTCTTCAGCAAGTATATTATTTTTACTTATGGACTAAAGAATTTTTTAGTAAAAAAAAAAAAATGAAGATGTGGTCCTCCTTTACACTGACAGAAAATGGAGATACTGTGGATGATGCAAAGTAGAGGCTGGTAACAGAAACTCTTTGTCAATATCTTAGGACTAAATTGCAAATTTTTTGCTTTGTAATGATGGAAAATGGCTTTGATAAATTATACAAGTTCTTAATGGCTGGCAGTCTTAATGAACTTAGATACATTTTCTTTTATTTCTTACCTAATCAAATGTTGTTATTGATATTTTTTTTAATTAATTCCAAACTTAGTCAGCTTTTGTTCTGGTGGAAGAATGTTGGGAATGATAAAGCAATTTTCTGGCTGGTTCTTAATTTGTTGATGTGTTGGGTTTGTGGACAGCCCGCCCAACCAGATGGCTTTCTCTTGCTTTTATAACCACCAAGTTCTCATATTTCTTTTTATTTTTGCTGACTGCTGCTAATAATTTTCAATAGTGCAATGCTATAAATTTATGTCAATATTGTTTCCTATGTTTTTTGCAGCGAGTGCTATGACAAATTAGTCTCATTTCTCTTGTACTGGTTCCGCGTTTCAATGCCCAGACATGTAAGTACCTAGAACTTCATGCTTCAAATCTTGTTGACTTTCTGATTCTTGATAGGAATTTTTATTGGTGGCTTTATTTGTAAGCACTTCTGCATTTTCATCTTTCCACAACTTCATTTTTGTCGCTTTTCATACATGGTTTCATTTTTGAAGCGGCTTTTCCCAAGAGTATTTGTTCACAAATTGTGGCGCTATTGTCATGGCATTAATCCATTAATTTGAAATAATATTTTTAAGAAAAGTATCTTTGATAGCTTCCGGCTAAGACTTTCCTATGGCGGCTGCTTTGTCGCCTAGTTCTATCGAATACTTATTACTAAAGGTATGTTGTGTTGGAATTTTTTTCTTACAGCGTCTACCACCAGATGCAAGGCAAAGAGAAGATTGTTGGTATGGATATGCATGCAGGACACAACACCACAACGAAGAACATGCACGAAAAAGAAATCATGTTTGTAGTCCAACAAGGGGCAGTAATATGTAATGTGCTATAATATAGGGTCAGGTTACCATGATTAGAAACCACACAAGCGTCTGTTTTAATTCGAGGGATTAGAGAGTCTTACCATGTTGGTTCGACTCTCTAAATCTTTGGATTAAGATAAATGAATTGTTATGAAACTCGGCCTAGAAAAACTCAAGAAACAAAACTGGAAAACTAAAGAAGACAAGAATTATACTGGTTCGGTTTCAATGTGAAACCTACGTCCAGTCACCGGTGAGAAGTTAATTCACTATGCAAATAAATGATACAGTAACTATTTACAAACTAAGACCACTCTATCATAGATTGAAATGTCATATACCCTCTGCCCAAGACCCCGATACAAACCCAAATCTCATGAGCCTTAATAATCTTGAATTATAAAGGTTTCCCAATCTTGAAGTCTCTTAACATGTACCCTAGATCTCAAAAAGATTCACTATTTTTCTTTTTGGTTCACCTTCATATCTTCAGTTGTAGAAATGCACGTGTCCAATTCTTTAACAAACAAGTTACCTATATGAAAAAATAAATCAAAAAGTCTTCAACAAATGAAATAAGTCACCTGTATAAAATAATAAACCAAAAAAGATTCTAATTGACCAACAATGTAATTGATCTAGAACCATTTCTTTACAATTCTCTATGTTGGTTCCGAAGTCACAAAAAATGTCCATCTTCACAACTTCAAGACTTCCATTGGTAGTCACTTCTAATTCAAAGTATAGTTTGTGACCTTCATCAAGTTCATACAAGTTTGAAAATTATGAATAGTCACTTCCTTTGTCAGAACGTCTGCAAGGTTGTCCTCTGTATGATTTTTTTTTTTTCCATAAAAATCTTCCCACTTGATATGATGTCCCTGGTGAAATGAAGCTTGACATCGATATGCTTTGTCCTGTTGCGAAATATTTGATTTCTTGTGAGATAAATGGCAGTTTGGTTGTTGGTTGTCACAGTGAATCATAACTTGTTCTTGCTTAATTCCCAGTTCTTCCGCCATCCCTTTGAGACATAAACCTTCCTTAATTTTTGATTTTTCATATAAGAAACCATATACAGTTGTAGCGATGAGGCACCTTAATATCCTTTTGACCGTTAGCTAGTGTTCTTTTCCTGATTTTCCATATAACGACTAACCATACCGGTTGCATGTGCTTAAGTAATTCTGCTCATCTCCAGTTTATCTTCATCGGTAGTAGGAGATTGTGCAACTGACAGCTTAAAGTGTTCTGTCAAATGAGTCTGAACAAATTTTGCTTCTGCCATTAAGAATTTGTTGAAGATTTTCTTAACGTAATTCGCTTGTGAAATAAACATCTCCATTCCAAGTATCCTCCTAGCCTTTCTCAAATCCTTCGTTTCAAACTCTTTACTGGGTTGAAATTTGAGTTGCTGGATTTGCTCTTTATCTATAGATGTGATAACAAGTCATCTACATAAAGAAGTAAAAAAAAATTCTAGTGTTTTCTTTTTCCCATTTGAACTACATACAACTGTCATAGCTACCCCTTAAGTAACCAGCGCCAAGAATAAACTTATCAAACCTTAAATACCATTGCCATGGGGACTTGTTTTGGTCCATACAATGATTTCTTAAGAAGACCTGCTTTATTTTTTTGCATTTGGGGCTATAAACCCCTTTGGTTGAGACATAAAAATCTATTCCTCTAGGTTCCAATGTAAGAAAGCAATTTCTACAAATGTGGTAATGGTCATAGATACTTACAAATTCTTCTTAGAATAATTCACCCTCAGTGAAGGATTCTATCTAATGAATTCTAACCTAGTGTATATTACACTTTTCAAGAATCCTCGATTTACACATGAAGGTCCTATTAATTTAATTACAAATAAAAGGTTAAAATAGTATCCATTCTCGATTACCATAATTTCAATCAAATTAAACACCAACAAGCATGGCAACAATCAAGCATGTCATCAATCAAATCCAATTTTGATTAATCTTAATTAAATGACTATTCAAGGTTTATACAAATCATATTTAGATATGATATTGAAACTTTTTAAGATAATTAATCCAATTAACCATTCTAACTCACACTTTAATATTGTCAAGCTACACAAATCCAATCCAATTGAATTTTGTACTCGACATATATGTATTAAACCTACATCCACCAACTTGTTACATTAAAATTAAATCAGATGAAATTAAATTTATTTTGATTTAGGCAATTCGGTTAAGGCCAATACGGCCCAAATTGAATTTCAAAATTTAGGTTTTCAAAATTAAACAACTTTGGGGGCCATTTTTCTACTATAAATAATATAGTCTATTAAACTTTTAGACTTAAAATAAATAGTACATTGAAATTAAAATATTTAGGCTATATTACTATTCAAGCCCTATTAGTGATTTTATAAACTATTCAAACCCATATAAATGTTTTGAATTTTTTTGGGTTTTATTAAGTCTTTAAAATAAGTTTGGACTTTAATAATACGATAGGCCTCAAATCTAATTTAATACTTCAAAATCATTTCAAATTAAAAGCTTTGGGACTTAAATTTCAAAATTGGCCCAATTTTAATTTCAAACCAAAATTAAGTTCATTAACAAGTTAGGTGGACTATCCAATTCTAAATTATCTCATTAGCAATCTTAAGGCCTAATTATGTCATAAAGTCCATCAAACACCCAATACTTAACGGCTAAGATCCAATTAGCTTAACTTATCACAACTTTGATCCAATCACTTACCACCCAATGAGCTTAACTTAACATAGCTTAACTTAACATAGCTTTGATCCAATCACTTACCTAAGCCCAATTAGGATTCAACCCAATTGACATTTGCCAAGCTTGATACAATCCAAACCCAAATGTATTAATTAAGTCCACTAATTTTAATTAAATGTAACTAGTAACCAATTATAAACTAATTAAATTACTTAGGCTAATTAGAATACTAATGTCACAATTAGACCTAATTAGTAAAATTAACATATGTTAATCAATTTTAAAAATCCTAAATTTACATAATCAGCATTAACATATGTAATTAAGCATAATAAACACGAAATTACACAAAACACATGCTTGCAGATACATGCAAAAATTTGGGTATGGCATGTTAGACGTCACATTCATGCTTTTTAATCCAATTCAACATACAATACATGTTAACATGCCTCCAATTTCACATATTATGCTTTAATTGAAACTAATAGACCATAATCATGCAAAATCTCTAATTTTTGCTCACTAACAAGCCCTAGTTGAACATGGTCTGATGCCATTATTAGATTTCATCCTAGGATCATGCAATTAGGCTTCAAACAATCACACTTTGTGAAGAACACACTTACAAAACTCTGAGCAATGTAAGTATGAACTTTTGGCCACCAAAACCTAGAATTTCCACCAAATAACTCGACCACTCCAAGTGATCAACACCTCCAATGGCTAAGTACACATATACTCCTTTGAATTGATTGAATCTTGCCAGTGATTAGTGTAATTTTGAAGTTAAAAATCACAAGTAAGAGAGGAGAGCAAATTCAGCAATGGCTTGCTAGAATGGAGAGGAAATTTTTTGTTTCTACAACATAATAATGATGAATAGTCATTCAAGTAATATTAGCCAAGTTTTAA
>JANKKC010042980.1:0-10779 GCA_026225755.1 Bursera bipinnata
AAAATTTCAGCAGGGGTAAATATGTAATTTTAAGGGTTAAAATTAGCAGCTGATTAAAAAAAGTAAATTTCAGGAGTCTTGTTGATTAAAATTTCAAACTTGTTTTCCACCTGATATTAAACCAAAACATGAGGGTAGTATTTGAAATTGTCCCAAAACGAAATCATGAAAGAAATAGAGAAAATTTGGAGTATCCAAGCACACGTTGTTGTCTGCCTTCTCTTACATAGATAGCTTGTTCTTTTTTTTTTTTTTTTATTTATAATTTCAAATTAATTTTTATTATTTAATAATACTTGGACCACTTATTTGGAAAAGAAAAATATTACCTACACCCCCATTTTTTTCTAATTTTTTTTCTTTTTCATTAGCATTTTAATTTGTTCAATTATCATAGGTTAGGAATTATTATATTATTATATAACTTTTCCTAATTAATATCTTATTAATTTTATTTTTCAACTATCATCCATTTTAAATGAAGATATAATATACATAACAAAACACTTTTTGTTTTTGAGAAAAATGTAAACAAATCTTTAATTTGTTTTTTGAAACAAAAAAACAGTTATCTTGTCAATTTACACGATGGTACAAACACCATGTTTAAGCAGCTGCTTTGAATGAATTCATCTACACTTCATAATCATATCAATGGGATGCTGGTGAGCAGATGTTTTATCATTCAAAGAGATGTTACTATGAAAGAAATTGCTAGTTTATGGAGGCTATTCGGAATTACTCATTCTTTTATTTATTATCACAGTACAAAATTTATTTCCCCACAAAAGCGTTTTCATTTACAGACAAAGATAAGTACAATAACCAGATGGCTGAAGTGGACGAATGCCTTGGTCATGAAAAGCTTGCGGCAACCAACTTCCCCCTTTTGGTAGAAACATACTCTCAATATGGCAATTTCAGAGGCTCTATGCTCCATATATCTCGAGCATATTCATGAATTGTTCTGTCACTACTGAACTTGTACGAACCCGCTGTGTTTAAGATCGACATTCGCGTCCACTTCTGCAACATCAATTACAAAATGTTAGCCATGGTTTTCTGACTGTACATGCAAGAAAAATACTGAGATGCACCATATAAGACTTCCATCATGATTTTGAACTTGATAACAGAAAGAAAAAGTGAAGTTTCTGAACATAACCGAAAAGTTGAATGCACATAAACAAATTACTATAGGCACGGTGAACAGAAATTCAGTAGTGAATTCACTTCATGAATGATGAATCAATGCCAGGTAGACTTGTGCAGCAGCATGAAAGGGCATTCATATAAACGCGTGATGTATCACTCACCTTTTGATCACGATATGCTTCGTCAACCTTCTGTTGGCAGTCTATGTAACTAGGGAAGTCTTTACCCACAAGGAAATAATCTGCACGGCCGAAACCTTCATCTCCTTCCAGCGATCCCAGTAGTTCATCATAGCTATGACCAAAAACACCACTTCTGACAAATTCCTTGACTTCTTCAAAACGTGCATCTGGTATGAACTACATTAAAAGGCCAGCTAAGTTAAAAGGCAATGCTGGTGCCAAAAACAAAATCTGATAAAGCAATAAATATTTTTATTGTTTTCAAGTTTGGTTTTACAGTAAACTAAATTTAGAAGCATCTGCCAATATATTTCAATTTACTACCCACCAGTTCAAGTTCATGTGATATCATTCTATGGTTAAAGAAACATCACAGGGTCACCAAAGACAGATTTACAAAAGAAACAAATAATAATAAAATAATAGTAAAAATTGGTAAGAGTGTTCATACCTTCCCCTGAGCTCTCTCTTTTCTCAACCCTGCAATCTCATGAGCTCTAGCACCAAAGAGGAAAAAATTCTCTTCTCCAACCTCTTGCCTTATTTCAACATTGGCGCCATCCAAGGTCCCAATCAAGACACAACCATTCATCGCAAACTTCATGTTACCGGTACCACTAGCCTCCATACCAGCAGTACTACAGCAATCAAAGGAAGATATATTGTTATATAAATTGAACTAATACCGAATGGTTTTGAAAATTTCAAACTCACTAGATCGAAGGAAATGACACTTCAATTTTTTTATGCAACCAATAAGTAAAATGAAACAAATACAAAGGTATCTTAACCTTGCAGATCCAATTGTTATATACTGAACTTTGGGCTGACTTACGGGATGGTAACAGATTCTATAATAGCAAACCTTGCCCTGGGCTTAACCAGCCATGAAGGTTGGATATGGGGTTTGGGTTATATCCTCTATCGAACATTACCTTATGTAAAAGAAAATAAAAATGCTTCAAACTATATGTCAAACAACAATGAAAGAAGTGCATTACATGATGTTGCCAAAAGCATGAATAGGTTCATACACTCTGGGTTTCAGCTTAAGCCAGGGGGACCATAAAGCTGGGCCCAAACTCAATTTTAGGGCTCAAATATGAGAGGAATTTGCACAGCCAATATAAATCATGTATAAATTCGGCATCTTCACAATGTGCCGCATGTAGAAAACTATGTTCCCAAGAAACTACAGCAAATAAGATATCAAAATACCTGATGTGCTGTGAGAGCTCACTTGCAGGGATAAGCAATTCTGCTACACTTACATTGTAATCAGGGACAAAAATGACCTAGGATTGAATAAATAATTTATAATAACACAGGTTAGAGATAAAGAAAACTAACAACAACCAAATGATGTACATTTACAAATACATCTGATTAACAAATTTGTATTTTACTATTTCCAGGTCAAATCAAATTAAATGGATTAAGTAATCTTCCATATTCCAACAAACAATTCTAAAAGGCATCACAGATAATCAGACCGGTGGTTTGCCAAGTTGTGCAGTCAGCAGAATACATATTGCTCTCATTTCAAGTTTTCTTACAAATTTGAGAGGTGATGTATACCTTTATCAATTTTTTATTATTCTTTTTTCTTTTTGGTGGGGGTTTTGGTTTCAAACCACCATTCATGAGGTTCACCATTGATATCTAGTAGGAAAACATACCTTCAGTAAATCACCTATTTCAGGATCATTATTAACTGTGGCCCCAACATCTGTGATAAATTTCACAATTCTCTTGGCTAGCACATATGTTGCAAATGCTTTTCCCCCAAATATGCAAACTCGAGGAACAAACTTGGCTTTCCTTTCTGCAGCACTCATTTCTTTCATCTTCTTGTAGCGGTAAACAATTCCCAAGATATTCATCAGTTGTCGCTTGTATTCATGGATGCGCTTCACCTGGAAATAATTAATTCAACCTAAATTTTATCAAGTAAATAAATAAAGGTGATGATGTGTAAAGAACTAGGGAAGAGGATAATTCTTTGGTAAGGCAAGTCTACAGAATCCCACAAAGTCAGCAACTACACAAGAAGTTGGTTTAAAATTGACAGACTTGCATCTTTTTTCATTGAAGACATTATAATTGACTTAAAAACTAACCAGTCCAAAGAAACTATCAAGCTTCTCCATCATAAGCAAATAGTAATTCAGTACAGTGGTTGGAGTATCTTGCCCAAATTCTTCTTAATTATTGACCATTATAATTATCTTTACATTTTAACCTCTTGTTTAGGGGTGGTCTACAGAATCAAACATTATAAGTTCTTTTGGGTAAATCAACGAATTTTCCATGTTTTCATCCAATGCTAAGAATATATTATCTGTTAGAACACCACAAACGTTTCTAGAAAAGGAATTTAAGAGCAAGGAAAAAACCTGAATGTCAAACATTGCATCAACGCTAACAGAATAGCCTGTTTTCTCTTTGATGAGTGACACAACCTTCATCTTGTTGTTCCTTTTTGCAATCCTGAACTGTTTTTGGAGATCCTTATTATCTGCAAACTGTAAATAAACCACACGGCTTTAATTGGGAAACACAGCATTGATTGCAAAACAAGAATTTAGAATGCATAGTTAATTGCTTTTGTACATACCGAAAACAACAAACAAGTCAGAAAATCTCAAACTCAGAGCTATACTACAGAGATAAAAATTGAAAATTTTACAATGCAAGTAACAACCTATTAAGAAACAGGAAAAGTTGGATGTAGCTGGCTCATAAGCAATTCAAGGAAATATATTATAAATCCATCTTTAGCAATGGAAGCTTATCAAACAACAAAGATGATTTTACAAATAAAAGCATGGCTATGGTTGATTACCTTTCTTAACTCAGCCAGCTTCTCAGTATTTGTGACCCAATCTTCTGTGCCAATCCAATCAGTTATAATTTTACTTAAATCCTGATTGCAGAAATGGATCCACCTTCTTGGTGTAACACCATTTGTCTTATTTTTAAATTTACCAGGCCATAACTGCAAATATATAAGAATTTTTTTAGATAAGAATACAAACAGACCAGAACTTTAGTTATATTGTTGATCAAATGAAGTAGAAGAAATTATAAAAGAGTTAACCTCATAAAATCCATTAAAAACTTCATGTTTTACTATTTCACTATGTATCTCGGCCACTCCATTCACTGCATGACCACCCACAACACAGAGATTAGCCATACGGACCAACTTCGGTGGTTTTGGTAATGGTTCTAGTTTCTTTCCCTTTGCTCGATGGCCTTTCTTTTTAGCCCGAGGTTCTTCATCAATTGATTCATCTTCTTCAGAATTCTCGAGCTCAGCACTGGGAACAACAGCAGCGTTTTCCTTGGGTTTAACAAGTAAATCTGCAAAGGTTGCAGGTAAATCAACATTTTCTAGAATTCTCATCTCCTTCAGTTTTTTCTCCAATAAATTGCAGTCAGCTGTACCATACTCTGAAACTATGGTCTGAACCAGCTGTAAAATATGAAATGGCCGAAATTATAGTTAAGATGAGTACACCAAAGCAAGAAGGTAGTGATTGATATACATTCCAAAGTTACCTCCTCATCAATCATTTCTATGATCTCAACATGTCGGGGCAACAGTTTTTGCATAAGTTCTAGACTCCATTTCTCCAATGCCTCAGGTAGAACAGTATGGTTTGTATATGCCATAGTTCTTATACATAAGAAGCAGAAATTGGGGAATATTAGTTAATGAAAATATAACCTATAGGTCTGTTACGCTTGTATGCATCTTCATGTTTTTCATGTTTGAGACAAAACATTGCTTAAATTATGAGTTTGGCTGACTGCATGATATGATTAAACTAAACCCACAAGAATCAAGTTCATAGCAAGGAAAGTGTGAACAGTCAATGCTGGATAAGGCAAAACAAGTAGAAAAAGGAGGCAGTGAATTTCAATTAAAACCAAAATAAATGGATAAAGAAAGCATGCCTATGAAGAAAAAAGAAGCATTAAACTATATTCAATAGACTCGTAGTAATCTTATATAGTTTCAATAATCCTAGCAAAGGATGTGATGACATCCACTGATCATTCTTAATAAATCAGAATGAAACGGGCAAGAAAAGATTTGGAGCTCTGTGGCCATTTGGAAACAATCCAACTTTTTTATAGAGTATTTTGGAATTTCTCAAAAACAATTGAAAGAAAAACCAGAGAGTAAAACAAATCATGAATGCATGTGTTGAACAAATATATAGGAAGTACCTCTGAGTGATATTCCAGGCCTGCTTCCAGCTTAAACCTTTCACATCTACCAAAATTCGCATCAGCTCTGGGATGCAGAGGGTGGGGTGGGTATCATTCATTTGAACTGCAACTTTGTCAGGGAATTCCTCCCATCTTACCTTTGTTCCGGATCTTGTCTCAAAACGTGCAATAATATCTTGGAGAGAGGCAGAGCATAAAGTGTATTGTTGCTTCAAACGAAGGATCTTGCCCTCAACAGATTCATCCCCTGGGTAGAGTATATAGCAAATCTGACATGAAATAAAACATAACACAGACACTCCTTTTACACTTCCATCATGATATTGAAGATCACCAAGATGAACCAAAATTTTGGAAATATTTAATCACAGGTGCAGCATATGATAGCGAATCACATACAGACAAAGATAGAGGGGTGAAAAAAAAGTCATGAGGTATCCGGGTTTGAGAAGAATGTAGCAAAAAAATAAGGATAAAATCCCAGGCAAGGTGAGAACAACTTCAGTCTGTTCCTGTTAACAATAAACAACTACAATAACTAGGTTCTTTTTCTTTTTTTTTTTTTTTTTATTTTTTTTTTTTTTTTGGNTTTTTTTTTTTTTTTTCTTTTTTTTTTTTTTGTGGTTTAGAATTTCAGTATTCAGATATTTGGTGTGAGTAGTGCCGCAAAAGTACCTAACTGACCAGATTTTGAAGAGAGACACAGACAAGATAATCCTGCTTAAATTTTAAAACATGCACATAATAACAAAATAATTATGAGAAAATAAAAATCTGTCACAAGTGCTCCAGACCTTTTCAGCATTAAATAGGGCCTCAGCTGCTTTGGTATGCTTTCCAGAGTTAAAAGCATCTAAATCAAAATCTTTTGAAGGAACTTTTGTTGACCAAAGTCTTAGGTTGATCGTGGTTTTAGTTTTATACCCTGGTATTGGGACATCATAAGGTACAGCCTTCACATCTTCTCCTCCTATCCAGTGTTTTTTTCCATCTGATCCGGAAACAACATTGCCATAAAATTTTATCGGATATGACACATCATTTCTCACAATTTCCCAGGGATTTCCAAGCTACAAGGAAAAAGCAACAATCAGATTAAAAATGAAGTCAACAGAGGCAAAAAGAGGAAATGATTCAATGATATCAAATATGCCATATACCTAGATGAATAATGCAATGAATGAGTTAAAGTTGAACTGAAAGCAACTACCTCAAGCCAATCTTCAGCGACTTCCTCTTGACCATCTTTTGTAATTATCTGTTTGAATAACCCATGTTTGTATCTCAGACCATAACCCCATGCTGGGTAATTTAGAGTTGCCATAGAGTCCAGAAAACAGGAGGCAAGCCGCCCAAGACCCCCATTACCAAGTGCAGCATCCGGCTCCTATAAATAATTGACCAAAGAAACTTATCCTCTACAACAAGCATGTGACACAAGTTCTTATCACAGACACAGACTGACCATCCTCCTGAAGGAGTACCATTTGGGAAAAAGGAGGGGCAATATTCTGAATGTTATAGCAATCCTAGCTGCTAGAGGCTTCAAAATGAACAATATCCAGGTCTCACTAAGCCAACAAAAATTGAATGCTCCATACCAGTTCTTGCCTTACTTAAATATTTAACTTAAAAATTTAACATCAATTATGAATTTCTGGAGTTAAAAATTTTGAGGTAAAAAATTTACATCACAATCTCCCAAATATGAGTGAATTACTAGGTTGTTTAAAATAAAAATTGCGTAAAAGGGGAAATCTTGACCAAGATGAAGTCATGTCCAAGCTTACATCAAAGCATGATTGAGTAAAATAACCTCACCTGGCGAGCCACATTTTCAAGATTGTGTCCAAGATTGCTCAAAGCCTCTGCATAAGCACCGGTAAGCCCCAAATTTCCAATTGCATTCAGCAGTGCTCTACCCTAGAAAGGTAGGAAATGGCGAATCATAATGTTTTAATTCCGTAGAGATTAAATTATTTCTCATGGGAGTTATACAGGAGATAAATAGAAACCTGTAAAAACTCCATTGATAGATAATATGCCTGCTTCACATTCATCTTTTCATAATACTCATATGTGTCATTCCAGTTGATAATGAGATTATCACGAACACTTTGGGCAGTCGCAACGTAAGCCTTTGGAAGCTCAAATTTCTCTGGAGAAAAGGATGGGGTGAACTCTGCATGATATTTGATACTTGAGGCAATAGAAGCCGCATCAGGACCGTAACGATTCAGAGTGCTAGACGCTTCAAAATCAAAATACAATTAACAAAGAACAAGCATTAGTATGGCATACATAACAAAACCACCGTAATATTACATAAAAACTCCACTCTCAAAGATACAGAATGAATAACCATTTGATCACTCATATAGTATTTAGATTCAACATTAATCACAGATGAACATAGCTACAAGATAGTAAAGCAAAGGTACCATCTTCAACTACCAATCTCAAGTTTCCATGTCAGCATTAAAAAAGGATCCGGACCCAGCAACCAATGTTCATCAGTTAGAAGCTTAAAAATACCGAAAAAAAAACCCAGCTTTATTAGATGAATATAAACCATTTCAGAAAGCCTTTCCAGATTTAAATAGCTAACATCATCCAATAGCATACTTTTTGGTACATTTCACGAACTGATCTACCAGCTGGAGGCTCCCAATCCTTATTCAATACTGACATGATAACATTAACATGATGATCAAGTCGTTGCTATAATGCTATCTTAATATATTTCAAACACAATGAGCTTAAGAAGCCGAACACAACAACAAAAATAAACAAATAAGGAAATAAATAATAATAACACAAGCTCGTATCGCAAACAGCAAAGAACATATGAAAAAAAAAAACCAAACAAAACGACACGGCACACGCACCTTCTTCAACAAGACGATGATCCACTCTCGGCTTCGGTTCATCCAACGCATTCTTCACAGTAAACGACGTCGTAAGAGGCCGCCAATTCGAACTCTTCCTAACCGGTAACAGCTTCTTCGACTTCCTTTTTCCGCGGCTCAAGCAAATGAATCTCGACAGAGAACTGCACTGTACAAGCGACTCCGAAGAACAACTCGAAGTTGTCGATAATTGCGAAACTGCCATTGCCATTTCCTCTCACTCTTCTCAGATCACAATAGAGTGAACACTGAGAGTGTGCTTGATCAGTTTCTTATTATCTTGTCACGATCGCGTTTCGTAAACCGTTCGCTTGGTTATTTATATGTTCGGACTCGTTCTGGTGAGAGCGCAAGTTTGCCTTACAAAGTTTGAACGCAATGGCGTGGGAACACGTCAAGGGTTGGAACAAGGAAATCGATGACGTGTCAGATGGTGAGTGCTGGGGAGTAGTGAAGTGCAGAGATTTACGTGGTTTGGAGTGAAGACGAGAAACTCTGATGAGATTTTTTAGTAGGATAGTCATTATTGGCCTCGTGAACAATAAAGCGTGTGCCATGTGGTAGACATGTCAGCCGTAAAAGAGTCGACAAGTCGTTCGCCAGGTCGTTTTCGGGGTGGATGATGATGTAGATTGACCAGGTGTACGATAATGGTTTTTGCCACGTCGATGACGCGTCGTTCGCTTGTGTATAAATTCCTTGCATCTCTTATTATGAAATTGAAGAAAATTGGCAAGTTGAAAAGAAGAAGCAACAACACGTCTGAAACCATGCACGGCCAACTCATGCAGCCCTGGGCTTGAGAAAATATTTTATAACCAGGCTTAACCAAAAACGTTTACAAGATTAACACAAACAAACAGTTGCAGGGAGCTACGTATATGCAAAACGATCTGCACAGTCTAGTATATTTTTAACCAATCAAATGATATTAAGGATTATTTTAATATTTAATAGATTTGATATTTTTTTAATTACCTAATAACGTGGATGAGAAAGCATACAAAGCTTTTTCTTATACCAATCCTGGCGTGTCATATGCGCACCACTTCAGCGCTCGTGACCATACGTCATTTGATTGGTGATGCATGGCAGACTCTCTCAATATGCCATGTCATCTATGTTGGTACGACAATATTTATTTCTTTGTTTATTTTTTTATAAAAATTAATAATTTATATCTGCTATTTTTAAAGTGAATAATTCTACTGTTTTCAAATAATTATTTAAAATTCTAAAATTTGTGCTTTAAATTTTCTATCCATTAATTTAGTTTGATTGAATGAATGTGCAAACATGATGGATTGACTTCATGAAATGTGAATTTTTGAATTGTATTCCTAACAATGAAATTTAATGTAATGAATGGTTAAAATTTTAAAATTGAAATTAAATTTTAATTTTAAAATATATTATTGGATCTTTTGGGTCAATAAAATAATTTGTGAATATAAAATGATATCTCTTACTAATTCTTAAAAGAACTTTTTTTATTTGATTAAAAATTAATATACTTTACTCATCTAATTTTATTTTAAACTTTAAAAGATTTGATAAAACATGAACTTTAGTATTAATGAATTATTAAATTTTGGTTTTATTATTTATCATTATTAATATATTCTCTGTGATTGCTAATCAATCTTTGTAAGTATGAGATGAAAATTTATAATTTTAGTAATTTGATTAATTAAAGAAATGGGGACTGTGGTGGATGACAAATAGTGTAAAAGTGCTAGAGTCCTAGTCATTCACATGTGATCTCCTGCAAACTGTGGAACGACATGTCGGGTACCTTTTGTCTACAATAGTTTGTTGAGTAACTATCACTAGAATCTCTAGGTTTTGCTTTAATTTCACTAAAATTTAACTTTTTAAACTTTTTCACTTCTATCATCCTTAACTTTTTCTAAAATCATCTATTATATCATTAAATATAGAATTTCTTTCGATCAAAATTCTATTTAACCCTCATATAATAGTAAATTAACATTTTTACCTTTATTAACTGTGTATAAAAAACATTTACTAATTTTATAACTTTAAGGGTGTAGTTTAATGGCAGAGATATTAAATTTGGAATTGTTTTTCCTCCCAATCCAAGGTCCTATGCAGTGATGTAAAAATCGGCCTAGGCGGCGGCAAGGGACCACTGGGAAAAGCAGCTAGGCGACGGGTCTAAGCGGTCGGAGGAAGAAGAAAGGGCGCAGAGGAAAGAGAGCAGAGTCGATCGGAGAAGAAGAAGAAGGGTTTTTTTTTTAAAAAAAAAAAACAAAAACAAAAACAGCCAT
>JANKKC010042981.1:0-10781 GCA_026225755.1 Bursera bipinnata
TTACAAGACCATATACCCCAATAACTCTGGATTCAGATGTTGGTTACTTTGAACTAGTTATAAAGGTATATGCAATGGAATTTCACAACCGACAATTCAATTATCACTTCTTTCTTTTCCTCTCATTTAACCATGAATTAATGTTATATGTATGATTAATTGGCAGATGTATCCTATGGGAAAGATGTCTCACCATTTCAGGGAAATGAAAGAAGGAGATTATCTGGCAGTAAAGGGACCCCAGGTACATGCATCTCCTCTTTAAGGATATGTCTCTAGGGCATGTTTAATCACAATTGCGGAATTTAAGGAGATAAATAAACTAAATATTAAGAATATCAATTTGTTATATGTGCAAGTAGTCCTGAATAAGTAATTAATATCATTTTGTCATTTGGATAAACACGAAGACAATTAAAGAAATTGTTTTGTGAATCTTGCATTAATACTAATGTTGTGTTTTCATGCTTCGAGGGGCGTTTGAAATACAAAGTTGGCCAAGCTCGAGCATTTGGGATGATTGCGGGAGGCACGGGTATTACCCCAATGTTTCAGGTACATATATTGTACCTTTGAAATTTTTTAAGGATTTTTCTTTCTTTTTTCTTCATGCAGTTTAATATATATTAGATAGGAGGAGGAAAAATCTTACACAAGGTCAGTCGATTCATTTTTTCTTGTGTCTTCAGCTCACTCGAGCCATATTAGAGAATCCTAAAGACAAAACCAATTTGAGTCTTATCTATGCTAATATAACGGTTGAAGACATTCTTTTGAAGGTTAGTTTATCAACTTCATATATATTTTAATTATGCCAAGGTTAACCATATCATTTTTCTTAGAATCATACCGCACATAAGCATGTTAAAAATAATAAATAATATATACTATCTACGAAATCTTCATTAGTTAATTCAAGTTTGTAAGTTAGTAAGAGACTACATTTCAAACAATATTTAAGTTTGTAGTATAGCAAGATATTATATAGCAAGTAGGAACCTAGATAACATACATTTAATCGAGTTTATAAATGTTTACACAGGAAGAACTAGACAACTTTGCTTCCAAATTTTCTGACCGTTTCAAAGTATATTACGTTGTGGAACAAGTATGTGCTTCATTTTAATCCTTAATTATTATTTAATAGGAAAAAATGAGTTAATACTAATTGAATACAATATTAGGCTCCTGAGGGATGGAATGGTGGCATTGGATATGTGAGTAAGGAAATTATTCAGGAGAATTGTCCAGCACCAGCCCCTGATATTCAGGTTCCTCTATAAACTATTGATGTTTTTCTTCTAAATTATTATCCTTTATATCTAATCCGAAATAGCATAAATTTTGTAAACTTTAGTAAATTCTCCACTTAAGTTACAGCTCATGGTTTTGGCAGATCTTGAGATGTGGACCTCCAGGCATGAACAAAGCCATGGCTGCTCATCTTAATGCACTTGGTTACGCACCAGAAATGCAGTTTGAGTTCTAAAGTATATATCCCATAATGATTTTAAGAAGTAGCAAGCAATCATAAGTGTTGATGATTGTTAATCATGTAAATAATGGACTCGCGAAGATTCCATTGTGAACGATTTAATTTATATGCACAAATAATGAAAGGAATAAGCTTCATTTACGTGGACCAACCATGGTCACCAAACGAAAGCCTGTGATTTCAAAAATTAATTGCAATGACAAACCTAACACTGCCTTGCGGTGTAACAGTGGCGTACCAACGGCAGGAACCAACACCCATTATGGGATTCATACACAAACCAGAAACAAAGAACAAACGAAAAGCCACGTTAAGAGAAGAAATCATAAACTGAGACCCAAAAAAGCCACAGTTGCTCAATTAACAACTAACATTTGTTGTAGCCAATTAAATTCAAAATTAATTAGTTCAAGCACAAGATATCAATTAGCTTTCTTGAACTAAGAAACTCAAGGGCTTCTGAGATCATGACATTCAGGCATTTCTGCTTAAAGTTTATGCAAAACTGAACTCAAAATTGTTAATTCCCACTTTATCTTAACCCAAACCATTCACAAAATTATAATACATTCAACTGCAAAAGGAAAAAAAAGACAGAAAAACAACTCTAGTCAATGATTTCTCCCTCTTCTTCCTCAGCTCCCGCATGTCCTTCAGAAATACTAACTTCTCCCTTTACATCATAATCCAATTGTTTATCATCATCCTCATCCTCATCATTATCATCATAAGCTTTGATGTTTTTGTTTTGATTTTCCCTATTTCTGTCGTCATCACCATTATCATCATCATCATAATCAAAATTTTCAGTTGCAACTCTGCTGTTGTGTTCAGAAGCATTTTTCTCTACAGGCAAGGATTTATCTTCAATCACCGTGTCAGCACACTCACTTTCTTTGACCATAACCAAGGGAAACTTTAAAGGCTTCTCTGGCCAATCCTTGAAGAAAGAATTCATCACCATGAATCTAAAAACTTGCAACAACTGGCTTCTACCTCTCTTAATATCTGCACTCAGAAGCTTCTGCAAAAGAGTTGGCTTTCTCTTGTTGAAAGAAGAGGTGTTTGATGAATCCTTGTCTGCTAACTTTTGTTTCTTTGCAAACTGGTCTTTTTTATTATATCTCCCTTTTTTATCATGCTTATTTTGGAATCTCCCCTTCTTATTCAAAGGCCTTGTGTTGTCCTCCCTTCTGTGCACTTGTTTCCCAGAGTCAAAAAGATAGTATGATGGAATTTCTGCAACTTCAACTCCCAACTCAGCCTGCTTTGTCAAAATATCCTTGAGTTGCTGTAAACAAAGATCCCAATATATCAAAGAGATATTAAAATACTATTTAGAGAAGAAACGAATGGAAAAAAAAAAAAAAGTCATATACCAAGCACGCTTTTTTAGATGTTGGTCAATAAGAAAATGCAAGGATCTTATTTGCATCACCTTGAGGAAAGGGGAACTTATATATGTTTGTGTGTGTGTATATAATATAAGATAAAATAAAAATAAAATGTACAAAAAGAGCTAGATGTATGTACCTCACGTCGCATTTTGGCCTCGCTATCAATGTCATGAGAGTTTGATAGCTTTTCACTCTTTTTCTGCAGTTGGTAAAGTCAACTATCAGAACACTTGTGTCAATAGGACACATGGAGAACAGGCATCACAGTCAAACTAACCTTCTGTACATTGGCTTTTGTAGGGTAGTTCTTCTTACGTTCTTCACGCCACTGCTGGATTTCTTTTTCCGTATAGGTCAAAGCAAGAGACTTCCTAATTTAAAAAAGAATGAGAAGCACACCCATGCATGCAAAGCCAAGCAGTAACCAGTCAGATATAATGTAAGAAGAAAAGAGCACGCATATAATTAGGACATAGACAATCCACATTCTCAGTCACAAAGTAAAGCTATGTAAAATGAGACAATAATGGAGAAATGCAAGGCTTAAGCAGCTTCTCCCTTTCTGTTTACTTGGCCATTATTTAACTAAATGTCATTTCATGCTATTATACCAGCAAAGAATTATTAGGACTCACCGAAGGTTTAGATATTGGATCATTGAAATTTTAGCACAGTTGCATTTGGTTTTTCTTGTCAACAATTTGATGGAGATGTTAAATTTGCAATCATTTCACATGAGATGCCTGTCTCGAATTTGTTTTGCAGTTATTTATATTATAAGCATGTTGATGAGTTAACAGGGCAAAGGTTTTTTATGAAGCTTTAATTAATCTAACCGACCGATAAAAAATAAAGAAATAAGGAAAATTTGAGAGAAAGACAAAATTGTGAGCACAGGTTGAAGCCATGTAGTTCCTTGATCAGTTTCTGCTTGACATAAGATTTCGTGAATTAAAACAAGTGTATCCCATGGGTCCTCTGACAATCACCCATATAAAAGTATTTCAAAGGAACAGAACTATTCAAACAACGTAACACTCAATAAGATAAGAAAAATGGGCAGATTACTCTAAGCTAATAAAATTAAATAAAAATATAAAGTATAAAATATTTGAAGAATTGAAGCCACCTTGATGACTTTTCACCATTGTTCATAAATCACTTTTTGGCAGCTAAAAGCTTAGCCCTATCTGGAACAATTGTTGAAGTACTAACATTAGCAATTTCTAAAATGAACCTAAAATTACCACCAATCCTGGTCGATGGGCTATCCTCCAAGAACTGCTAAACCAAGTAAGATCATACTGCTACACTTATTTATTTGTTCAAACTTCCAAGTTTTTGCAGTTTGTGAGTCACAATAGGGAGTAAATTCAAAAGAGTTCTCTTCTTAATTCATAAGAAACTTATATTTTGTTTACCTTTTCATTTCCTTGGGTTGGTTCGTATGATTAGCCTGACCAAAGTTCACTGCCGTGTCATTGCCATGTCCTGCTAATAAGTGAAATGTAACAAATAGTTAACACCAGCCATAGATAGTGTAAAAGATATTTTAAAGCAATATTATAGATAACAATGTCCATGCATATGTTACCGTTTGCCCTCAATACACATCTAGAAAACCAACATAAGCTAATTTTACTGCAGAATGCTTACACCTGACCAGATAGTGGGTTTTGTTTGCTAGCATAATTCCTATACGTATATGCCCATAAAGCCTGTAGATGATAAGAGCAATGGCACTGACAATTAGATAGATTAATTCTCCTGCCCACTGTTTCACATCCAACTTGAGGTTGATTCCAACACTTGACAAAATTTCTAACTGTTCTAGCAGGAAACTCATGCTTATTGTTGGGTAGATGGCCCTGCCATGCAGAATCAAACCCAGGCCTCATGGGAATAGAACATAGACCCAACCGCTCGAATAATCCCTACTAGGTTGAGACAGACCATTAATAGCAAAGACAAATAATTCATCATACTAAGCACCCAAAACGACACACTCACCTACAAATACTATCATAAAATTGCCCCTCGTTGGGCTTTGATAGCTTTCTAACCCAGGACACCTTAATGTACTATATCAGAGAAATATTGTCATACTCTAAGATGATATATATGTATTTATGTATGTATGTTTGTATGTCAGTACATATGAATGTTTTTCCCTTATTAGCTATTTAAAAGTTTGCTCAACCACAAACCTTTTGCTTTGAAGTCATTACGGAACCCATGTCTTCTCTTTGCACTACCCAGATGATGGAACTGAGACTTCTCAAACCTACAGAATTTGCATTCTTACTGTCATTACAGATACTAGTCAAAATCTTTTATGAACAGAAATTATAAAAGATACATATACATATAAGAACTTACCCCCGCAGCGGCCCTCTTTTAGGATTTCTTGTGAAGTTCTTCCCTGGAACATTTTTCCAATCTGTATTTGAAACCTGCAACAACTAGAAAGGACATAAATTAAGCAACAGTGACTGCAACTTAACTGATAGTGTATCCACAACTACTCTGGAAAAATATTTGGACTGAAGATCTGGCAGAAGATAACATGGACAAGTTACAATTGGCATATTATTTAAATTTGTTTTATTGCTGCTAAGCAACTTTTGTAAGCTGGAAATAAATCCACAAACTTATAGTAGCCACCCAAAAATAGAAATTTTTATAATCATCATTTGAAGCAAATGCTATGAGGAACCAATGAATGAAAAATTCACAAAAAGAAATCTCAAGCACAGAGAAGATGAAATGCATGCCACTGCCACGGGTGGTAGCACACCACTTTTCTCAACTTGTCAAACAAAAAATTGAAAGAGAATAACCTAAAGTAAAATCATTTAACCACGTGTGAAATAACTAATGATTCAAGAAGAGAGCAAAATGACTACCTGTGATCCCATGAATTGCAAGTTCTGGTTCAGCTGCGGTTCGGATTTAAGAGGTGAACGAGAATTCCCTCTTAGTTCCTGGGTTGCACATGATGGTTTCGACCCATTTGCATCCTTTATCGGCTGAACCAAGTTTTGCCGGTTTTGGTTTACCTGCTGCCCAAACCCATTACACTGAACAAGACCAAACTGCGAATTCCCCAAAAAGGCAGGACCAGGCATTTGCATATTCATAAATTGATTCACATTTTGCATTTGATTTTGGAAACCCAATTGCATGTTTTGGTTAAGGTGTTGAGGCAAGTACTGCCCATGAGCTGGAAACATTGGAACATTGCTCAAATTATGAACCAGACCATTTTGTGGACCAGGTTGTGACATGGGACCCAACTGAGGAATACCCAGATGGTTAGTTTGCGAGAAAAGAAAAGGGTTAGGAGCATTAATGAAACCAGGTTGAGTTAGCATGGGTGACTGCATATTGGGCATAGGCATAGCTTGCCCATTGCCTAATGTAAATGGAAATTGAGAATTCATTATACCCATTTGAGGCGGTAGTGGCATATTAGAATTGAAAACCTGTCGAATTAACAGATACCAGAAAAGAAAAAAAAAATCATTCTATTAGATTTGAGTTTTTATTCGTAACTGAACATTCATAGTATCAGCAACTTCGGCAGATAGTTACATGGAGAATCAGGGAGTTACCTGCTGAGGAAGTGGAGCAGAGGAAGAATTAGATTGGATTTGGTGAGGAAAGTGATTGAAAGGGGGCTTCATATTTATCAGAATATACAAAAACTAGAATTGCATAATGAAAGCCAGAAACGCGGGTAGGGTTTAAGGACGGGGTTTATAGCCCACCCGCCCTTTTTTTTTTTTTTTAAGATAAAAATACGAGAATGAATACTTACGGGCGGTTTGACGATGTATTTTATATATTTTTTTGTTTTCTAAAGATGACAAATTAATTTTACTTTACTTCCGTGAAAATAATTTTATTTAAGGAAGGAAAAATAAGTGAATTATTTTGAAAATATCACTCAGAAATCAGACACGTGGCAGCCGTTAACTATGGATGATAAGGACAAAAACGGTGCCGTACAAGTTCCTCAAACGCGCGGTGAACCCTGCTCGAGCTTTTGCCTAAACACAGTAAAACTGTCTCCATCTCCTTCGATCATTCGCCCAGACTCTCAATTTCCATGATATGGGCAGCAACAGCTTCTTCCCGTCAGCCTCCGTCACCAGCAGCGGTCGCCCGGATCTCCTCCAAAACGAAGTTGAATGCAACCTTCTCTCCAACGTCGACCTGGAGCCCGACGACGAGAACTCCAATTGCTTCCTTGCCTTGAAATCCGGCCTGTTCATTCTCACCACCCACCGCCTTCTCTGGCTCTCCTCCGCCAAAGCTGTCGCCATTCCTCTTTCCGCGATCACCCATATTTTCTCCCCCAAAAGATCCATTAAGTCCGTTTTCCACTCCCCGCGCATCCGCTTCCAGGTCTCGGCTACTCACGACAATCGGATTCTAGATTCTGATCCGAGACGGGTCACGGGTCTGAAGTCCGTGGTGATTACGGTGGTCGTGAGGGGGAAGGGGGACTGGGAGGTCTTTCTGTCGAAGTTGTGGGAGAGTTGGAGGGGGAGGGCGTGGGAGACGACAGTTGAGAGTGCGAGTGGAAGTGGGTCGAGTTCGGTTTCTGGTCCCAGTTCGAGTTCGAGTTCGGGTGGCTTGTATGGCAGTGACGGGTCGGTGAGAATGGTGGGAGTGGCGGGGATACTTAGAAAGGAACAGGAGATATGGGAGAGTACTGACAAGAGCTTGCAGGAAGCTTTCCAGGACCTGAATGCTCTCATGGTATTCAATTCTTTCCTTCTCAACATTCATTTATTTAAGTGTTTATTGCGCGACATTATATACAATGAGACATCTTGGAAAATTTGTTTATAGATTGCATTGTTATTTGTTGGTAATTGTTCTGGATGTTTAGAATAAAGCTAAAGAGATGGTAATGCTAGCTGAGAAGATGAGGCAAAAGCTTTTGTCCGGCTCGAATTCGCAAAACAATTCAGCAAATGAGGAGGAAATGGGTTCTAAAGAAGAGATGCAAGATTGGTTATTGAGCGTTGGTATTATATCTCCTGTTACAAAAGAGTCTGCAGGTGCTTTGTATCACCAACAGTTGTCACGCCAGGTTTGTTATTCTCTTATTCATGTTTGATGCAACTAGTTTGTTCTGTTGTTAATTTCATCAAGAGAGCATTTAAAACTGCTAGAGGTTTTAGGTTTAGAAGGTTTATTTGAGCAATTGTAGCACGAATTGCATATAACTTCTTGGAAAGTTAAGGATCTTGAGTTTTCTAGATAGAAGCTGTATACAATCAGTTTAGGTGTACTAAAGTATTAATTTTTGGATTTTTAAAGTTCAGAAACCAGGTTAAGGTCTAGGGAAGAAATTATGCTGATTAGTTTTAGTACATAATTGATTTGAAATTAAACTAATATTTATTATAAAAAATCGAGCTTGTTTTCTTTATTAGAACTTAAATTTTATTGTTGGAATTTGGATCGTCTCATGTAAGTTTAAGCTTCTAAACAAAAGAGATTATTAATATTCATTAGATATATGGTGCGTAATTTTCTTTTTACTGAAATATCTAAATTTTATTTCTATGCCAATCCACATATCTGAAGGACTCCAATTTTTTTTCATGCTTGTACCTTCATTGAATTTTTCTTAAATTTCTATGAGTGTATATTAATATGTTTATATTTTAAGTTCTTGGGTGAAGTGGACTTTCTTTAAAGGTATTTCTGTTTCTAAGACAGTTTTAATTTATTATTTCTTGATGCATAGTTAGCAGATTTTGTCAAAATTCCGTTGGATAAAGCTGGAGGAATGATCAATCTCATTGATGTTTATTGTCTCTTCAATCGTGCTAGGGGCACAGGTTTTATCATCCCTGTTCTCTCTTTTCCCTTGTCTCTCTCTTCAATACTCAGCTTTTACACGTAATCTTGCTGGAGTGATTTTGCCCACATAGGATGGAAATTCTTTTCTCTTTTTTCTTTTTAATGCCTAATATTATTCTCCTTTTTCACAGCATTGATTTCACCTGAGGATTTGTTGCAAGCTTGTTCTCTTTGGGAGAAGTTTGATGTGTATGTGTGAGATTTTCTTTGCTTATATAATTGGCAGAATGGCCTTCTATTTGCGATTATGATGCAAAATGTGGTGACTAATTCTATTGGAATTCATCTCATAGTAACAAAATTTTGGTCATTTTATTATGAGATGATACTTACTTGTTTCATTGCCTTGTTGTACTTTGTTCAATAGTCCGGTAATGCTTCGGAAGTTTGATAGTGGAGTCATGGTCATCCAGAACAAGTCCCACAGTGATGAGGAGGTGATCCCTTTCACCTTTAAGCTGTTTCATATTGTTGAAGTTTTTCTAAAGTAATTTTTTTCTGCTTTGTTAATTTGAGTAGCATTATGAGCAATAACCTGTTGCTTTCAACTGCAGGTTTTTGCTAGACTTAAAACCCTTGTGACAAAGCCTGAAGCCCTCCTAGCAGGAATAAGTGCCAGCGATGCTGCAATGACATTAGGGATTGCTCCTGCCATGGCCAAGGAGCATCTTCTAACTGCTGAGAGCAGAGGTACACTACTTTGCAGTTTTATTAGAATATTTTAAAACCTTGGCCTCTAATTTCCCATTTTATATCCTTTTCAGGTCTTCTGTGTAGAGATATCAGTCCAGATGGCTTCCGCTTTTATTTCAATCTGTTTCCTGAAATCACTCTAGATGATTTATACTTGTAAGTGAAAAGTTTCTTATTGGTTTTTATGACTTTTATTTCTATATGCTCTTTTGGCTTAAGCATATAGAAATAAAAGTCATATTATTCATGACCCTTTTTTAGTTTGCAAGAGAGAAGGCACTAAGGGTATAGTTTCTAGTGCCCATGTGTTGTAGCATGGACTACTTATCTTGTGTAGCTAATTCAGTAAAGTCATCTTTGCAGTCTCAAATAAGTTGATTTGTATGAGACTAATTATTCATTTATTTAATTGGTGAGGCTGGCTTTGTGGGATCATTACCATTTTGGTGCAATTTATTTTCCATTCTAATAAGGTTAATGATATTGATGCTGATGGTGATAGTGAGAGTGATAATGGTAGTGATGGGATTCTCTTGACCTTCATTTATTATTTGTATTGTCTTGAGCATTTTCTCCTTTTTTTTTTTTTTGGGTAATTTTTTTGCTCTATTGTATTTATAATTATGTATTGTTTTTGTATAGAGTGAAGGACTATGGGATCTATGATACATGGATCAAATCTACCTCTGTTACTGGGTAAGAGTGCTTTGTCCATCTTGTATAAAAGATAGTGGTTTCTCCATCTTTTCTTGCTTTCGTGCTGCTGAATAATAACACACATAAATAGTGGTCCTGTTTACTTGATGCCGAGAAGCAGTTTTTGTTAAAGCAAGTATTTGTTTATTTATCAAGCTTTTCCTTACTCTCTCTTCAATTTCCAATTCTTTTAGGTTGGGATGAGTGCATGTGTGTGGGCTCAAGATTCCTGATCTATGCACTGAACAGATTGCACATGCCTGATGTGAATGACGTAGGATTTTCTGAACAAGAGTGCTTTTTCAGGCTGATGTTACTGCTTTGAGCCATCTTTGTGATGGAAAGTTTCATCTACATGCAGTCAAACCAAAATGGAGGAAAATGGTGAGGATTTATTTGTGTTCTGTTGATTATAACATAGAGGATGGTCAGGGTGTTTATAGAGTTGTTAAATTTGGAGCCAATCTGGGCAGTCATACAGGTGGTTGGTGACAAACATAGTTAAATTCCTATTTTTTCCCCACATGGCCAATTTATCGAATGGAGCAGAATTTTAGTGACCTCAGATGGTGGTAGCCTGTGGTTAGCGGAATTATACTTTACAATCTGAAAAAACT
>JANKKC010042982.1:0-10788 GCA_026225755.1 Bursera bipinnata
ATTTTCTCGGAGATTACTGGCCAGGAAGATCAGTACCGTTATGGTGTGGTTAGGAAGCTTAGAGATGCTAAAAGAAAAGTCAACAACGATTACGTGAAAAGAATTCAACAAGGCGTCTCCCCCCCAGAGATTGCTTTAAACGATGAAAGAGTAGTTAACCAAGAAAAAGAGATGGCTCATTTCTGCTTTTCAAGTTTGTGTCGGTTCCCTGTTTATGATGCTGATTTTGGGTGGGGGACGCCTGTATGGATGGCTTTGGGTTTTTCGCCTTATCGAAATGTGGCAGTTCTGCTAGACACCAAATGTGGAGATGGAATAGAGGCATGGCTTCATTTGAATGAGGAAGACATGGCCAAATTTGAATCTGACAAGGAGCTTCTTTCCTTCCTGTCATGCGGCCAAGATGTTCAAGGTTAATGGCCAAGTATCAAGAAGTGATACTGTTGTTTCTTTGAGTGTGATGAAATAAAATAATATCAAACTTTTCCTTCTTTCTTCTTGTAATAATGTGATCACTGAAGTGAATTCAGTTCATCAATAATAATAGTTTTAAATAAATAACTAATACAAGCATGCAAGTTCATTAGAGCTTCGTGTTAATTAATATCATATTCCTTGTATTGATCTGTAGTTTTTCTAATTTGTTTCATATTTGCATGCATGGATGGATTCCTCCTAGTTATAGAGTTCCAAACAAATATTGGAATTTTGGTGAGACAAGTATATCGATGGGTTCTTTCTTTGTAGTAAAATATTGGGATTTTTATATTTTAATCTAAGATAAGTGATTTTTTCAGAATTTAAATCGCTTTCAAAAAATTTAGACTATGACTCATTGAGTGTTTGACATTATTTATTGAATATAGAATTAAATACACCTTTAAATTTTCATCCATTTATACAATTCTTTCTAAAATGTTTCCAGCATTAATGTTTCTTCTCAGTATTTTATTTCCTCTGTACCTGCTGTAGAAACTCATTGATAGAGATTTATGTATTTATTATTATTATTCCTTTTTTGTCGTCATCTTCCATGTTCGTGTCCTCACCCTTCCATAATTGGTGCGTGGATGTGTTACTGCTCAAAATTTGTCATCCAGCTATATATTATTGGGAATTACAGTAATATTTCTAAATGTAGACATAAAGTCCTAATATATAGCTAAATAGTTATATTGTTCAAATAATATTTAATATTTCTTGTCAAACACGTCATGCTATCCCACATTTATTTAGCATTATTTGAAAATTATTTAGTATTGTCCAGCTATCCCACAAATGAATTCAATATTTTGACAACTTGTTACATAACATTTTTTTTTTTTTTGTGTGTTATGGCTCTAAAGACACATTAAACACTATTTAGATTTTACTTTTTCATTTTAAGATAAAGATTAATCTCTATTTCACATATATTTTAAATGTTTTTTTAAGAACATATCATTATAGTTAGTAAGATTTTTTATTTTTAAATGTATATATAGTTTCTTTGTTCAAATAAGATATTGTTTTTGTTAAAGTTATATATTTATCATAATAATTAAATATTAACAAGTTATTTTTATCACATAGAAACTAAGCGCAAAATAAACTTTAATTAATCAGTAAACTAATGGTATTCCATTCGACAAGATATTGAGTACTGAATTTGGAAAATTAGTTGGCAAACTAATCATTGTGAATTTAGAGAGTTACAAAGTAGGCTTTTTTTTTTTTGGGAGACTTACATGTTTCAATATATTTTAAATAAATACAAATTATATATTATTTTTAAAATTTAATACCAATTATTACGTATTCTATAATTATTTTAAAAAGCAAAAATATAAAATTCATATAACAAAAATTAAAAAATCAATTTTAACCAGTGAAAATTGTCTAAAATTTATATAAAGTCTCATGGCAATCAGTACTCAAGTCACACAAAGTCGATCACAATTCAGCTCGGAAAGCTTAAGGATTTGGTTGCCAATAACAATGAAGATCGATGTTGAAGTGATATCCTGAGAATTAATCAAACCTGATACTCCAATCCCTGACCACCTCCGCCATTATCAATTCTCATTTCTTGACCAAATAAATCCAGCTTTCTATGTGTCTTTTATCCACTTCTACAATACATGTACAGTTGACCACAACAAGCTTAGCAACCGCAAGGACATATCCAGCAAGCTAAAAGCATCTTAATCTAAGGTTCTAACGTATTATTACTATTACAACATAGAAAGTGTTATCGAAGTATATGTAGTTTTATTATGGTATATTACTTGTTAGTCCAATGTCATATCCACAGAGAAATATTTTACTAAGATCAAAGGTTCCAATTAATGTCCAATGTCCAAGAGAATGAATGACCAAAATAAATGTAGATGAAGTGTTTAATTGATTTTAAATGAAGAAATTACCAAGTGAAATATTAAAATCTAAGTAAAAGAACATTAAGGCATTAGAGATCCACACCCATTTGATTTGTAAAAATTATTTTTGATCATTTATAAGCCAAATAGTTATCTCAATTGGAAGATGAAAATATTTGAGCTCAATAAAACATCTTTTCTAAAATAGAAAAGTAAAATAAAAATAATTACTTTTCAAAGAATTGACGACAACATTTAGAGAAACTTGATATTGATTTGTAAAAGAATTCTTAAGCATTCAAAGTGCCAACATGTCTGTAAAACAAATGAGTTTACTCTTAGCCTTAGCAAATGGGAGAGAAGCATTCAATGTATATTACAAAAGTCAATTTTCGACCACCAATCACTCCACTGAATTCCAATGTGTTTTTGATATCTTGACCACCGAATTTGACAAAAATGATTAAAAGAAAATTGTTGATATTTGTCACAACTTTTTAACGCATGTAGAATCGTATCATTTGGATACATATTTTGGGAGATACAGTTTAGACACTACAGAAATGTCACGCGCGTATACGGATGGTTCGATAAACCTGATTTATTGTCAATATATTCGGAAACCTAATGAGTCGACCACCGAAGACTTACCAATGAAGAATTGACACGAATATATGAAATGAAATTAATATAGGATTAATTTACGGCATAAAAAAGAAAAAGTGGATTAATTTAAAATTAATCAAGTAAGTAAACTTTGTAGATAAAATTGGATTTTTCTATAAATTTATACATGGGCATTTAAACATATTTGACATGATAATTTATTTATGAAATGGTTTATTGGACTTAGATGTCCACATGGGCTTTAAAAGGCTTAATACTTTAAACTATATGGGCTTAATAGTGCAATATGGCTAGGCCTAATTGCATTCTTTTATAAATTGGATTTAATGATAAAAGCCTGAGCACATTAGTCCATTTATTTTGCTAGAAGGACATCCTTGGTATGAGAATTGTTTATAATGGTATATTTGAAGTTTGCCAAGTTAATTATATTAACATAAGCCACCAAAGATATAAGTATATACCATGTGTAATTGAAATAACACTAGTCATCATTTACTTTTCTCTCTTCGCTGAATTTGAGTGCTCTCCTTCTTGAAAATTTTGCTTCAAAATTTCTTACAAATACTAGTATATTTGAGTCAATTCAAAGATGAAAGGTGAAGAGGTGTTCTAAGCCATTAAAAAAATAACATATCACAAGCTTGACAAAGTTTGATAGAGATTTGGGCAAGTTTGAGTTACCTTGAAACCCATTTGCAAACTTAGAGTTTTGTAAGTTTTCTTTCCACCGAGCCTATTCTTTTACATCCTAAATGTTGATCCCATGGTTAATTTTCAACATGTTTTTTTATTGCAACTTTTAAAGAGGCGGATCTGTTATGGTAATTCGGGGCAGATTTTTAATTTATTATTATTTTTGTTAATAATTAATAGTTAAAAATATGACACGTTCTCTACTCTTACCACTTCTTATTCATGAATGAAAAGGGTAGGTATATATTTTGACCTCCCCTGAGATTTTAAATTAAATTATACCCACAAGTTAGAAAAATTGGTTTCGTACCATTAATTAATAAAGTTATTTTTGACAAATTTGATGAAATAACCTTTTTTAAGCAAAATTGTCAAGGTCCTAACTTGCAACAAAGCCTTGATCATAGGAGACAAAGTTCCTAACGATAAGGTTAAGGTCGTTGACCATACGGGTTTAGATATCTAACGCATTTGGAAGTCTTAATCATGGCGTCAATGTCCCTGACTCCAACAAACTTTTAGTATTACATATTTATTAAGTGTATTATGACTTTTTAATTGTAAATTAGACATTTTTTCCAATTAAAAAGTATCAGAAATTTCACCAAAATGTCCTCTCATCAAGGCCTTCTAGATAAAAATCTTTATTCATCCGAAAGGATTCAAGTTTTAAGAAAATAACTGGAGGTAAAACGAGTTTTTAAAATTATGGGATCTAAGGGTATGTTTGTTTATGAAATTCGTTTTTTTTTTTTTCCAAGATCAAATAAAAGTATATGATTGGTTTTAAATGGTTTTAAATTTGGAAAATGCAATACTTAATATTGATTTGAATACATTGATAAATGTAGAAAATGTTTTCTGAAAATAAAAACAAACAAAGCCTGCACGCACTACTTTTGAAACCAAAGGTGAGGTAGATGATAATTATGAAAAAGTCTATGCAATCAGTTAGTTATATTCACCACTTTCAAATACACAAAGTCATAAACAATTGGAGCTTAAACTCGTAGTAAAACACAGTTTAAAAGTATTTTGTCTTCATGAAATTCTCGTTGCTAAATATCTGTTTAGGCGACGTATCAATATCACTAAGGTAGACTCATAATTCAAGTTGTTTCATGCCATAAAATAAAAACAAACACTCATGAAATTCATTGGACAGAAGGTTCACATCTCGTACCAACAGCATATTCTTCCATTGTTCTTTGAATAGAAACAATTTGCTTAACTTTACAATCTTCCTAAATTATCATTTTCTAACGTACATTTGGAGCAAGAAAATCTTTTTCTATTGCGAAGTAGACAACAGGATATTTATATGATCTTCAGGAGCCTCACATTTTTTACACAAGTTTTTATACAATGTTTGAACAATTGAATCCGAGCATTTGGTTGATTAAAAAGCAATTCATATGTAATTTCTAAGGTGTATCAATTATCCGGCTTAGATTTAATTTTAACCTTCCAAAGTATTTGGATCTAATGGTCCAAAATTTATATATATTAAGTGATTGTAAAAGTAATATTGCAACTATTATATTTTATAATACAAACTACAAATTAAATGACTTAAAGAAATTAAATTGAACATAAAGCTTAGTAATTAGTACTATGAATTGATTAACAAATCTTAAATAAGCTCTAACTTGCATGGATGCATAGTAATAAATTGTTTATTTTAAATTTCATAAATATTATCGATGAACAAATTTTAGTGATTATATATGAAATTCCTATGTTAAGACCCTAAAACACCTAGATGGGGTGGGGGGATGTGGTGGAATAGGTGTATATCAATGCGGAAACTTAAAAGCTACGACAAACAAAAACATTTTAATGTAAATCGCAATATATCGGATAAGGTCAATTAACAAAACCAATCAACCAAATAACACAATTCAGATTTGTAAAAATAAAAACAATAAACATAGAGAAATTTGTTCACGAAGGGAAACCTCAATAAGGAAAAACCTTTCGGATTATAGATTGCCACCATAATCCACTAAAGAGGAAATGCTTACAACCAATAGTTTTGATTCAGACAACTCCCATGATTGACCCGTTGTAAAATCCAAAGAACTTTCAGATAGCACTTGATCCAAAACCTTTGATCTTCCTCTTCTTGTGAATATCTAGATCGAACTTGTCCAAAATCAGCCGCAACTACAACTCCAGAACTCTGAAGGTATGTAAAGAATCTAAAACATCTAGATCTAAGGAAATAGGTTAGTTTTGGGTAAATATTCAAATCTTAGATTTAGATCTAACAAGTATTTGGAAAACAATCACTCATCAATGATAAAACCCATTCAGATCTCACAACAAAATCTCACCAAAGTGTTTAGATAAAAAGATGAATCTAGAGTGAGAAAGAGATAAAAAAAAAGAATCAAGGATCATGAAAATAGGATGATAATCACACTCAACTCCTTTTCATACCCATATCTCTCTCAAATGCCCATGAAAAGAGTCGGAAGTGTTTATGCAAAGAGAGATGAAAATTTGAATCTGAAATGTCCAGGTATATATAGAAACATCATTCTCGCTTGATAACTGTTTGAATACTTATTAAAGGAAAATGAGTAGAGAGGAAAATTGATGCCTGGAGCTAAAAAATGTTTTCTGCCTGTTTTTGCTTGATAGTTATTCGAACCCTATTTAACAAAAATGGACAGAGATGAAAATTGATGCCTGAAGCTGAAAAATGCTTTCTACCTGTTTTTGCTTGATAACTATTTGAACGCTCATTAAACGAAAATAGACAATGAGCAATTCTTCAGAACACACAACAGACTTTTACATGCCAATCACTTCTGCATACTTCATTACATTTTGACACTCAATAATTACAATCTTACAAACTTATTTTGACATGTTAATTGCCAACACACAAAAATCATCAAAACCTAACAATATATATTGCAAAAACAAGAAGAAACGAAAGATTGAAATTGTTTTTTCATCACACTCAAAGAAACAACAATATCATTTCCTGACAGTTGGCCATATTAACCTTGAATATCTTGGGCGCATGATACGAAAGAAAGAAGCTCCTCGTCAAATTCAAATTTGTTCATGTCTCCCTCTTTCAAGTGGATCCACGCTTCTATTCCATCTCCACCTTTGGTGTCCACTAGAACTGCCAAATTGCTATGGGCAACGCCACCAGAAGCCACCCATACAGGCCTCCCCCACCCAAAATCGGTTTTGTAAACAGGAAACCCACATAAACTTGTAAAGTAGAACGTAGCCATCTCTTTTTCTTGGTTGATAATTTCCAGCAAACCAAAGTCTTGGAAGACCCCCTCTTGTAGTTTTTTTGCATAATCGTTGTTGACTTTGCTTTTGGCATCTCTAAGCTTGCTAACCACTCCATAACGGTACTGATCTACCCGGCCAGTAATCTCCGAGAAAAAGGTTACTGCGAGTCCAACAATATTACCAAATTTCTGATCATCAGGAAGTGGTGGATCAAGTCTCTTGCGCAAATCCGCTGTATGAACCAATATGCAAGGCCTTTCAATCCCTTTCTTTGTTTGTGTGGAAGCACTAAACCGACTCCATATAAAAGATGATATGGCCTCAACACGCGTTGGATGTAGAATCTCGTTATCTAAATTTGTTCTATCTGTGTATTTCTCTTTGAGCGCATCTATTGCAGAGCCGCTGAACACAAACCTTTTAAACACAACATTCTTCTCTGGAGGGCTGTCAAACCTGGTAGTTAACTCTCTGACATCCTTGGGCGGAAAGAGAGTGGCAGATACAAACTGTAGACAAAATTTGGCATTTTCACCATCAGCAGTAGCCGCAGCCCAGTTCCTGATAAACGTGATAATTGATGAAGCATCTGCTATCTTGTGGCAAAGAAGTACAGCAATGGCAAACGTGCCACAGCTGAAGTAGTTGATTTGTATTGCAAGGAAAAAATCTTTGAGTTTTTTATCATATGGAAAGAACTTGTTGAACTCTCTTTCAAGTGGTACTTCATGGACGATTTGTGAGAATTGGCAATCGACTTCAGCCTCCAAGAAAAGGGCACCCTCATCGTTGCAGTCCACAGAGTTTTCCTTAACGCATCCGGCTAACGGGTAGTAATGCGTTAGAACCTTCGATAAAGACAGTTTAAGTTTCCTGGATATGTCCTTGTTGCTGCAAAGCTTGTCATCATCAACTGAATTGTAGAAGTAGATCAAAGGCATATAGCCAGATGGAGATAGTTGATCAAGTAAGGAGAATTGGTAATGGCGAAGGTGGTCAGGCGTTGGAGTATAAGGTTTGATTATTTCTCTGGAGATCAATTCAACGTTGATCTTCATTGTTATTTGTAAGCAAATGCTTGAGATAAAATTTGATGAAACTTTGTGTGATTTGAAATATTTGGTAAAGAGTACTCATTGCCAAGAGACTTATATAGATGTGGAACACTTTCGCCACTTACGTAATTATTCCTATATTATATACAATAATTTCAATGAAACTAACTACAAAATGTACTTAAATTAAATGAATATAGAGCCAACTAACTTCAACATGTAGTGTTTGTGTATACATATATATATATAAACTTAAGTTTGTGGCATGGAACAAGTTGAAGCATGAGTCTAATTTGTGAGTTTTAGCTACAAATTCTTATGTACAAATTCTTATGTCTTTGCCAATTCTTCACCTCAAGCAATATTGAAATCTGTTTGATCGTTAATTTTTTTTCCTTTACTGTTGTAGTTTTTAGGTAGCATAGAGTGATAATCAAATGCAGTTCCTACTTGCTTTTGGTCTCGTTAGCTTTGCTTTATAATTCCACAATTTTGTAATTCTCAATTTTAATGATTGAAGTCTTGGAATCATTGAACATTTAAAATTTGATTCCCTTAAGCTTTACTTGGACTAGGCACTCAACATGTTTCATTATATTAATCATATTCTCATTTCTTAAAAATAAATAAAATTCTTCTTGCCGTGCTTGCTGAGCCAACCACTTAAATATAACTAAATATTATGAGAAAAAGAAAGAAATAGACTATAAAACATTTATTATAATATATGTTATCCTAAGATTATTTTATTTTTTGAACAAAATTTCAACATCAGTTAAAATCTTAGCTAATTATACGACTCAAAGTGTCTCATCCACCGTTCTAAAATATGTGTAAAAAAACTGTATAAAATTATGGGATTTCTGACGTGCCCTTTACATGTTCGGTACCGACCACAAATTTATAAATTTAGTAATACATCTAACTGCCATAATGTAATTATATATATTTAAACAAAATCAAACGACAAGCTAGCAAACCTGAAAACTAAAGGTCACCACCTTCGTATTCATTGGTACAATTAAGTGTTCGATATTGACGCATGATGGGCAATTTTTTGTTTTTGCCGTTTGTATTTCTTAGAGCTTGTATGCATGCAGTTGTCAATTCACATTATTGTATTGGATTCTAAGTGTTTTAAATTGTTAAGTGTATGAAATTTTTATAAATATAATTGAGATTATCACATCAGTTGTATAAATATATATGAGTAGTTCTAGGATTTTTAGGATGAGTGAGAGATAAATAATACATACCCTCGAAGTTTGGGTAAGTAACAAATTCTCTCCACCATTTGGACTAGTAACATCAAGATCTCCAAAGTTTGGGTAAAGTAACATAAGCACCTCTAGTTCAGAGAACTTTTATATAAAAACTTTTTAATCCCCATTTGTTTTATTCAAAAATTACTAAAATAATAAATATTCTGATTTATATTAATAAAGGTTAGAAAAAAATATGTCTAACAAAATAAAATATCAAAAAAGTAAATCTTCGACACTACAAAAACATTTTCTTCAAACAAAAAAATTATATATTAAATTTGTTATAAAATATTATTGAATAAGAAAATATGTTAACTTTTGTAAATTTTTACTGTTTTCAAATCCAAATCTTGTCTTTAATTTTATTAATAGGCAAGAATCTTTTAGTTAGAATATGATTTTATTAGATTCTAAGTACAAGGTTCTTGCTCATTAATAAAATTAAAAACAATGTTTAGATTTGAAAATAGTAAAAACTTTAAAAGTTAATATATTTACTTATTTAATAATATTTTATAACAAATTTAATAAGTAATTTTTTTATATGACCAACACCAAAAAAAGCCAATTGTAGAACTGACTATAGTTTTTAGAAACTTTATTTTGTCTAAGAGTGTTGCATTTTTTGACTAGGTGGCCAAAAATTCATTTTGAGTTGTAGAAGTTATCATAGGATTTAAAAAATAATATATTTTACCTGAAAGTAGTTACATTTTATATATGCCAAGCTCTTTTCTTTTTTTTTTTTTAAAAAAAAAAGAGCCAACTTTAAGAGCTGACGATAATTCTTAGAAGCTATACTTTGCTTAAAAGTGTTAAATTTTCTTGCTAATAACTCAAAATTTGGTTGAGTTACAGAAGCCATCATAGAATTTAAGAAATAATAAATTTTATAATACCCTTCATAAACGGCTAGATCTAAAATGTCTAATCTTTAGAGCTAGCAATGGTTTTTAGAGGATTTACTTTGTGTACGTGTGCTATATTTTATGACTGATGATTTAAAATTGAATTTGAGTTGTTGAAGCTATCATAGGATTTAAAAAATAATACATTTTGCACAAAAAAAAGTTTCCTTCATGTACGACCAATTCTAAAAAAAAACCAATTTTTGGATCTGGCAATGGTTTTTAGTGGCTCTATTTTGTCTAACAAGGCTTTTTTTTTTTTTTAATAAGGGCTCAAAATTATATTTGAGTTATAGAAGCTATCACAAGATTTAAGAAATATTACATTTTTCATAAAAATAATTGCCTTTTATAGATAGCCAACTCTAAAACAACCAATTTTTAAAGCTGATAATGGTTCGTAGAAGCTCTACCTTATCTGAGACGAATAAATTTTCTGACTAATGACTCAATTTGAATTTGAGTTGTATAAGCTATTATAGGATTTAAAGTTATAGATTTTTCTTGGAAATAGTTGCTATATATGACTAGTTCTAAAAAAAGGCGACTTTTCTAATGACCAATGGTTTTTGGAGACCCTACTTTGTCTAAAAAAGTTATATGTTGTGACAAATGG
>JANKKC010042983.1:0-10788 GCA_026225755.1 Bursera bipinnata
TTTATCCGAGATTAACAAATAATATAAGTAATATTATTCATATTTTATATGTTATAGTATTAAAAACTCTTCTTAAAAAAAAAATAGACTTTTAACTTATAATTAGATATTCATTTTCTTTGGGGTTATGCCCGTTCTATAAAATCCAGCAATTAATTACTTGTTTGTGTTAAGAAACTTTTAAAGACGTGAGGCACAGATTCTGTAAGATATGTTGAGATAGGCGTAAACTGATCTGGACATCTATATTAAAAAAAAAAGTAATATGTTAAATAATATAATGAATAAATACCTAATGTAATCGTCAGTTAAAGAAGAAGAATTTATTGTAAGTTTGTAGGGAAACACAACCTAGAAAGCCGTAACATTGTGAAGTAGTTCAATGAGCAACACCAAGCCTATAATAATAATTATAGGAGGCTAGCTTGTTAAGTCAAGTGAAGCCACCAATGGGCATAAACTGAAAATACCGTTGGATAGCTCGATTCAACTGCTTAAAGTTAGTTGAGTCCTCACATTTCCACTCACAATATCTAACAGTCAACTCCTACCAGCCCTTTTTTTCTTTCTTTCTTTCTTTCAATTTTCTCTCTCTTTCTTTCCAAACAAACAGCCAAAGAGAGGAAAATTAAAACAAAATTAAACGCACTCTAGCTACTTCTCTCTATTTCTTGCTTTCTTTCTAGACTTTAAGAGTTCATTTTGTTTTATATCCTTAAATCAAGCCTACCCCACCTCTCTTCCTCCCTCTCTATCTCTCTCTCTCTCTCTCCCCCTCCCTTCCCCTCTCTTCTCTTCGCCATTTTCTGCTCCTTAAAACAAGCGTTTCATCACCCAATTTCAATCCTCTTATTGCCATGGGCGTGGACATGTCTAACAACCCACCAACTTCTCGCACCAAAGACTTCTTCGCCTCTCCTGCTCTCTCTCTCAGTCTTGTATGTTCATCTCCCTCCAATCTTTCCTCCTCTCTTCTTAATTTTCATGTGCAAAAATCTTCATTTTCATGTACACTCAGGGCTAGTTCGTTGTAACGAAATTTATATATAGAGTTACGGGTAGTACCGTGTACTTGGTATACTTATATTATTGTTGTTTCCTTGTTTGCCTGGTTTTGTCATTGAAATATTGGGTAGGCTGGAATATTCCGGGATGCCGGCGCCGCAGCAGCCGCCAGTGCCGAGCAGGTGGAGGAGGGAGACGAGGGGAGTGGAGGAGGAGGGTCAAGAAGGGAAGAGACCGTGGAGATTAGCAGCGAAAACTCCGGCGCGGCAAGATCAAGATCAGATGATGAGTTTGATGGAGGAGGAGAGCATGACGACGACGACGATGGAGACAAGAATAAGAAGAAGAGGAGAAAGAAGTATCACCGTCACACCGCTGAACAAATCCGAGAAATGGAATCGTACGCTCTCTTCTTCTTCTTCTTCTACTTCTACTTCTACTTCTGCTTCTATATATCTCTCTCTTCAACGTATTCTAAAAGCTTGCTCTGATTTTTGTATATATTTATATTATATGGTCTTTGTGTGTGTATTTATTTGCATACGTACGTAAATTTCATGTATTTGTCTCATTTAAGTACGTTTACATGCAGTAAGCTAACTAAATTTAATCGGATTAACCAACTAATGGGTTGATTAAACTAGTTAATTATTATTATTATACATATTTATGTTGCATGTAACTTCAGTGAATATATTTTTATGTATATATGCTTTAACATTTACGAAGAGAACTTTGGCAATACTTTGAATGATGCACGAAGGTTTGAGAAAGTTAGTGACATGCTTACAAGGAAACAAGATTATAAAGGTAAAGCTAGATAGGCAGGTGACTCAGAATTTTATTCGTAACTTTAACATTGCTTGCTTTTTTACTTTGTTTTATATGTAAATGGGGAATCTTAAATCAAAGCCATTGTCTTTTGTGCATTTGAGTGATGTAATTTCAATCTACATTTCTTCAAAATTATCATCATGCAGTGTCAAGGTGGTTTGTTGTTATTAATTAAAAGTTGATTAATTTGGTCTTTATGCTAATTAATTTACCAACAGGCTTTTCAAGGAGTCACCTCATCCTGATGAGAAGCAAAGGCAACAGCTCAGCAAGCAACTTGGCCTTGCTCCAAGACAAGTCAAGTTTTGGTTCCAAAATCGTCGAACGCAAATCAAGGTCAGCTTATTAATTATTTTGGTTGTTGCTAATTGATCTTGCAATAGTAGAAATGGATTTTAATTGTTGTTGGGAACATCACAGGCTATACAAGAGCGCCATGAGAATTCGTTGTTGAAGGGAGAAATGGAGAAGCTGAGAGATGAGAATAAAGCCATGAGAGAAACCATAAATAAAGCTTGTTGTCCCAATTGTGGCACCGCCACTACCAGCAGGGACACTGCCATGACAACTGAGGAACAACAACTGCGCATCGAAAATGCCAAACTCAAAGCTGAGGTTTGATAAAATAAAACTAACACTTAGCACAATTTAAATTATTCTCCAATGTTCCTCAAGGAGAAGTCCTAATTGAGAACACTCTCATGCATGAACAGGTAGAGAAACTTAGAGCAGCTCTTGGGAAATGCCCGCCAGGAGCTGCATCAACAAGCTCATGCTCCGCTGGAAATGACCAAGAAAACAGAAGCTCTTTGGACTTCTACACTGGAATATTTGGACTTGATAAGTCAAGAATCATGGAGCTGGTTAATCAAGGAATGGAAGAGCTTAAACAAATGGCTTCTGCTGGTGAACCGCTTTGGATTCGAAGTGTTGAAACTGGCCGTCAGATACTGAACTATGATGAGTACATTAAAGAGTTCTCCATTGAAAATCCAAGCGATGGGAAGCCAAAAAGATCTATTGAAGCATCACGAGAGACTGGAGTTGTGTTCGTGGATCTTCCCAGGCTAGTCCAAAGCTTCATGGATGTGGTAAGACACAAACAAACACTTCCCAACATTGTTTGATAATTTTCAGCAAACTTTTTTTCTTGAGAAAATTTTACGCTGATTGCATTAACAGGATGTTAATCTATGTGTAAATGTAGAATCAATGGAAGGCAATGTTTCCATGCTTAATCTCAAAGGCTGCAACTGTTGATGTTATCAGCCATGGCGAAGGTCCAAACAGGAATGGTGCAGTGCAATTGGTGAGTCACGAGCTCCATCTTTTTAGATTTATCATAACATACAGATGTCACTACGAATCTAACAGTAAAGGAGTCATTTTCCTTCTTTTGGAAGAACTATAGAAAGTGCTTTTCACATGAGTATCTCTTTTTCTTGTGGCGCAACTCCAACCAATGAGCAAATTTGAGGTTTTTTTTCCCAAAAAAAAAAAAACGTACTTCTTTTCGGCAGTATTTTACTTTCTTATTAAGATACTTCTAAGTGAGTTAAAGTCATTTTAGCGGTTTCTGAAATCATCCACTTGTATTTAGTGCCGCAATTTTAGATCATAGATTTATGGTCTTATTTTAATTGCTGCAGATGTTTGCAGAGCTGCAAATGCTTACACCATTGGTGCCCACCAGAGAAGTTTATTTTGTTAGATATTGCAAGCAAATAAGTGCTGAGCAGTGGGCGATTGTTGATGTCTCCATTGATAAAGTTGAAGAAAACATTGACGCATCCCTAGTCAAATGCAGAAAACGTCCATCCGGTTGCATAATTGAAGATAAGTCGAACGGCCACTGTAAGGTACTGCAGACATTTTCATCAAAATAATCCTCGTGTTTCTTTAAGAAAAATAACAATATAGATGAAATTAAACCCAACAAAAACAAAATAGCTCATGATGTATCGATTTTTCTCAGGCATTGGAAAACAACTCGAAAATGAACAAAATTAATAAGCTGAGGGGAAATTATGGAGTCGTGCATTAAGTTTGCTGTATTAAATCAAGATTTTGACATTCATGATTTCATAATCTTCAGGTAATTTGGGTAGAACATTTAGAGTGCCAGAAAGCTCCAGTTCACACAATGTATAGGACAATAGTGAACAGTGGATTAGCCTTTGGTGCAAGGCATTGGATGACAACATTGCAGCTCCAATGCGAGCGGCTTGTTTTCTTCATGGCAACTAACGTTCCCACAAAGGATTCAACTGGTGAGTCAAACTCTGTACTTCAGCATATTAATTTTGCTTTTACTTCTTGTCTGTATATAAGGAAAAAGAAAAAAAAAAACAAACAAAACCTGTTTTGAACATTAGGTGTTGCAACACTGGCTGGAAGGAAGAGCATTTTGAAGTTGGCAGAGANGTCAAACTCTGTACTTCAGCATATTAATTTTGCTTTTACTTCTTGTCTGTATATAAGGAAAAAGAAAAAAAAAACCAAACAAAACCTGTTTTGAACATTAGGTGTTGCAACACTGGCTGGAAGGAAGAGCATTTTGAAGTTGGCAGAGAGAATGACATGGAACTTCTGCCGTGCCATCAGTGCGTCAAGCTATCACACATGGAACAAGGTCTCAAGCAAAACAGGAGAGGACATAAGGGTTTCTTCCAGGAAGAACTTAAATGACCCTGCAGAACCTATTGGGGTCATCTTGTGTGCAGTTTCTTCTGTATGGTTGCCTGTATCTCCTTATGTCCTATTTGACTTCTTAAGGGACGAAGCTCGCCGAAATGAGGTACATACAATCACTGTCAGTCAATAATAGCACTATAGTAAATTATCTGAACAATGGTATAAGATTGTTGAAGATAATTGTTCTGATAATTTTTCTTGTGTTGATGTTAGTGGGATATCATATCAAATGGAGGTCCTGCACAAACCATTGCAAACTTGGCCAAAGGGCAAGATCGCGGCAATGCAGTAACTATTCAGGTGAGCATTCTCAACAAAGAGATATAACAAACTTAATCTAACAATAATTTCTGTACATTCAAGTGCATAAAGGGTAACAGTGTTGTTTATCTCTAAGGTTCTAAACTGAACTGAATTTTCATTTTCAGACAATGAAATCAAAGGAGAATAGTACGTGGGTACTGCAAGATACCTGCACAAATGCTTATGAATCCATTGTAGTCTTTGCTCCTGTGGACATTACTGGTATGCAGTCTGTGATTACCGGATGTGACTCGAGCAACATTGCTGTATTGCCTTCAGGATTTTCCATTCTTCCTGATGGACTTGAGTCAAGGCCTCTGGTGATCACTTCTAGGCAGGAGGAGAAGAGCACAGAAGGAGGATCTCTGCTCACTGTCGCATTCCAAATCCTAACAAATAACTCTCCTACAGCCAAGCTAACCATGGAATCCGTCGAGTCTGTGAACACACTCATATCATGCACATTGCGAAATATTAAGACAAGCTTGCAATGTGAAGATGCTTGATCAGCACAGCTTTATAAATTAGGTAGACACAAATTATTTGTAAAACTCATAGGTTTTTAAATTTTTTTTTGTTCTTTTACCTCAACTTTTAGCTTTAGCAGACGAGCTGTTATTTTGTGAGGTTGTTTTCATTTGTTATTTGATTAGAATGGAGGGCTTGGTATCCAGACTAATATGTAACTACCAATCTGGATGGGGGGAGTTTGAGGCAGCAGATGTGATTCACAATCTTTATAAATCTAGGAAACTTAAATATTCTCATGTATATAATCACTATTCATTCATGTCATTTTTTGGTTGTTTATATTGCTTATCAACATAAGCTATCAGAAATGTAAAAAATAAAACCAAATGGTATTGCAAGGAAATCCATCATAATCCTATAAGCAATTAATTTTTTTTTATGCATACACAAGATAAAGCTCCAAACCAAAATCTAAATATATATATCATCACGCTGGTGGTTCAAAGGATTCCATACTGAAGTAGCTTCATTTAATTTCAGAATGTCAAATCCTAGAGATAGAGATTCTCTAACTCTGGAAATTCTATTGATATCATTATATGCAAGGAAACAAAATATGTATAATCTCAACATCACAATCTTAATCCTGATTTACTTGTGAAACAGAATGTCAAAATGAACAGAGATCACTTTTCAGAAAAATGTGTCATTTTATACATGCACCACAGACATGCCAAAAACCAACAAAAAGAGTTTTCTTAAGCATAAATTTAGCAATCCAGAATTCCACATATCAGTGTTAAGAGTTGACTTTCTCATTTACTTATCAATCATGACAATGAAGCTGAGATTCTACACTCAGCAAACACAGGAAAGTTTATACAACATCATAGACAATCAAAAAAGTTTATCCCAAACAGTATCAAATTTTTGTTCTAAAGAGATCCTCAAAATCACCGTTTATTCAACTTCCTTTCATTTACAAAAATTCCAAGAAGCTCATCATGCTGTATTATTATTATTTTTTTAAGCATAATTTTGACAATCCTAAATTCAACAAGCATGAAGAAGCAGAAGAGAAAAGGATTGCTGGCATTAAAAGTTGACTTTCCCATTTACTTATCAATCATGATTATGAAGCTGAGCTTCTCTACACAAAGCATACACCGAAAAGTTTAGACAAAATCATAGCTAATCAAACAAGTTGATGCCAAGCATTAAATTTTTATCCTAAAAAGATCTCAAATTCATTACTATTCAACTTTCTTTCATTTATTCCCAGAGTTCGCAATGAAACATTGAGTAAAACTTAGAATCAATAACCCCTGAATCATGGCCATTTTCATCATCACTTCTAAATTTCCTCTCAATTTTAAAATTCAAAATTTCCAATTTTGAATTTTTCAGTAAAACAAAACCAAGAGTAATTCAGCAATTCTTAACACTGCAAACTTAACTTTTAACAGAAACCTAAATTTAAGATATGCATACCCATAAAAAGTTTCCATTCAAACAACAATCAAATTCAAGCAAAGTTATTCTCATTATTGCCGCCAAAAATAGAAATTAACTGCATATCAATCACCAAAACCCATTAGAACAAAAGAAATGTTCAGAACATGTAAGATCATATGAGCACAATTCATAATTTTAAGGAAGGATTCTTTGGTCCTCCTCCATCAGGCCAACAAACTATGAGAGCTTATTTGGCCGTCTTGCCCAAATATTAATCACCAAATCCCGTTGTTTTCTCCTTAAAAAAATTAAGTTCTTTTACATCTCATTATATATTTTTTAAAGAGAATTGTAGTGGAGAAAGATAAAGAGAAGAAAAAGCTAAAATTTACTTATCTCTATGCATAGAATCATTAATTTACAGAAGAAAGGAACATCAAATTTACCTTTTTTGTTTAACTATAACAAGGTTACTCCCACGCATAGGTGAAAACAAGCAAAAAGAAAAAAATAAAATAAAAGAGAAAGGAGGAAAATTTAAGTCCTACTTCTTGCGAGATCCACCCCAAAGAGATTGCCAAAAAACAGGCCAATTCTTTTGAGCCTCATTCCAACCCAAGAGTGAGCCTTCCCTCATTGGATCCCAACTGGATGACACAATACCATAACTCACTCCCAAAAGAGCTGTTCCAAAGAAGAAAAATGAAACAATGAAGGGAACCCATGTAGGAACATCAATCTTCAAAACAACCTTGAGATAGTAGAAGAATGGGAAGAACAGGAGCCCTATAAACAATGGTATCCCTACTGAGAACCCCATCCTGCTAATCATTCTGTTCGTCACTATCTCCGGTATTATGCCTTCTTCTGGTTCTTCGTCTTCTTCTTCGTCTTCATCGTCATTATCATTGCCAATCTTTGACTTCTTAGTCTTTTTTACTTTCTTTGGAGTAGGTCCAAAGCCTCTCGGACTATTCAAGGTGGCATATAAGGTTGTTGAGTACGACAAGAAAGTTTGATTTAGGCATGGATTTGTTCCGGATATTGGGAATTCGGAAATTTGTTTGGTTGGTGTAGATGGCAATGAGGATATTAAGAGTGTTGGTGTTTTTTTAAGTGGAGAGGATTCCATTGTTTTCTCCCTCCTTAATTGTGCATGAATCATTTTGCATTTGATGGAGGAGGTCCCAGGCTTCTGAACTGTCTTTGACAGTTCATAACTACAAAAAATCTGCAAGACCCAAGATGAGATTAATAAATTATCTCCTAGACAATCTCACCTAACTTTAGAAGACGATGAGATCTATTAATTTTTTTTTAAAATACAATGCTTGAAACCTTACATAAGAAATAAAGAAATTAATCATGCTTAGAAGATAAATTATAAGCATAAAATAATCTATGCTCTTGAAGAAATAAGTGCTACTCCACAATGATGTCTAGGCTAAAATGAAAATTTACATGACAATGAATTTCAATTTTTAGACATAAGCCAAATAGAGAAAATACAACAGACAAAACCTAAATGATCAGCTCACTCGCTAATCCCATAGTTTTTTAATATTTTCTCTTCTCTTAAGCATAGGAAATATAAAACTTCAACCAACTATTCATTTGTTATATACCATCATGTGTTATGCTTAACTGCACTAAAGTTTCAACATCCAAACTAACAAGTTGCAACTACCTAGCATGCAATTAAACCCCAAATAAATGGGCATAAAACCTAAATAACGTCATGTGTGATCCAATAACATTTTTAATACCAGAAAACAAAAGACAAGTCTAACACTTAATCAACATTGAAACAGAAAAAACTGTCTAGAATCTCAAAATTCCCTGCTTGATTACTTCATGAACTGAAAAATTAACATCGAATTAGAAGAAAATGAACAACATCATTCCCAGAACACAAACAAAAAGTTGAAAAATTAAAATAAATAAATAAATCAAAAGCAAGCCTCCATCTAATCCAATCACTTGAACTCTAGCACAACGTCCCCAAACTCTATCCTAGCACCAACCCATATCTTTAAATCCATCAAAGAACACATTAAACATGAGTTTTCACTGCAATGTGTTTCACCACTAAAAATCCAACCAAAACAAAAGGCAAAAGATGTTGAGTCGGCAACAAGGATCAAAAAGTTGGAAAATTTTTAACAGCAATCAGAACAATTACCTTGGGAGCATTGGCAGTGAAAGCTTCTTTCGACTTTTTAAGGGTGGAATTCTTCTGCTTCTTCTTCTCTTCAACACAGAGCATAACCATTTTCCCGCTACAAGAACAAGTTGTCTGAGTAAGCTTTGATGAACATGAAAGGCCGAATCCAACTGCTACCCCTGTAACTGTAGCAGCCATTTTTGAGCTTGTTTGTCACTTAGTCTCTCTCTGTGCGTCTTGCTGCTTGCTTCCTTGTTGGATATTAGTTGAAGAAGAAGAAGATAAGAGCTGTACTTGTCAGCACGTACACAATGTTGGATAGCGGCACTGTCTCCGACACGGGTCGGGTCAAACGAAATGGGCTGCATCCCATTCCACATTTTTAGATTCTAATTGGACCTGTAACTTTATTTTATTTTCTATTTCACTCGATACACTTGATAGATACGAGGAATATTTGACTGAAACTAGATAATTTGGTTCTGAAATCTATAAGAATTAATAAATGATTCACTCGCTAGATATTATGAGTCCATGAATATCAGTTTGGAAGGCTAAGGTTTATAACTTCTAATTTAAAATCGAACGTAAAACTTTAGTTTTATCGGCTTTTTTTTATGAAAGATGGAGAAATTTCCATATATAAAATAGGAACAGAAAAAGAAAATTCAACCCTAATATCTATGTTAGCTTTGTTGATACGAATCTATTCAAAATAATTCGCATTCTAGATGATCTCTTTAAAAGAATGGGATATGTCAAAAAAATATACTTTAATGTATTTACTCATTTATAATGATATTTCTATCTTCAAATTGAATTTGATTAGCCAATTAAAAAGAATATTAAATTTATAAAAAAATAAAAAAAAATTCTTTAAATCTGGTTAATTTGTCTAATTTCTGTTTCCTTATTATATAATTTCAAAAAAAAAAAATTAGGGTTTTAAAAAAAATGAGAAATTTAATTTGAGCATTAAAAAAGCCCTCCAAATGAAGTAATTTCAGTTAACTTTTCTTATTTAAGATTTGATATTGTAATTAGTAGTTTCACAATGTTAAATTGTTGTTATTCGAATCATATACTATGTTGCTTATGTGACATTCAAGGTGTGCTGACAAGCTTTTGGTTTCTTGGGCTTTAGAAAGAAATGATTGTCTTCCAATATGGGACGTTAATGATGGGCCAGAAGGAAGATTCTGATTGGAAACCCATCCTTGCGTTACACTACAGTCTCAACTGGTAGAACCCAAAAACATTTATTTGTAGAATTCAAGTATTAATATTATGGATTAAGTACCATAATCACCAAGTTGTAAAGTAATTTTGATTTTTTTTAATTTTCTAATTAAATTCAATTATAAGAGAAAAAAAATATATTTGTTGATGCCATTTTTGAGGTTGTTTTGCTGCTTATCATTATATGCTATTAATGCACAAAATCCATCAGAATCCTGACCAAGTCAATACCTTCTGATAATATGCAACACAGCTCCAAGCTCAGATGAAGATAGTAAATGTGTTTCAAAGGGACTCCACAGTGAAGGAGCTTCCTATACTTAGAATGTCGCTTCCTAGAGAGATAATCCAACCTTTGAGGTTCTATTGGTAACATTATATGCAGATCGGCAAAATAAATAACATAGCAACATAACACTCCTAATTACAAGGATAATTCCACTCTCAAAAACTTAATAAGCATGAAAAAAAAAAAAGGGAATTTCGTAGGAATGCTGGCATTATGTTAGACTTTTTATTCACTTATCAATCATCCAATCAAACTTCTCCTCGCTCAACAATGCACAACAAAAGCATCACAACTTATTCATTTCCAAATTACAAGAACCCACATTGAGATATGA
>JANKKC010042984.1:0-10789 GCA_026225755.1 Bursera bipinnata
AAAAAAAAAAGATATAGTATCGATTCGAAGTCCTAAATCTTTTGTCAATGAAAATTGTATTTATATGGTTAGATTTATTGGTGTAATATTATTTAAACAAATTAATATATAAACTATGAATCATTGGATCGATAAATTTTTAATGCGATGAGATTGAATATGATATTTGTCATTTTCAGGTGCATTAAATTTGCATAATCGTTCATGTATTTCTATTTCAAATCATTCATCCTAAATCATATCCATGAATTTAAAATTAAATATATACAACATTTAAGTTTAGGTAAATATCGCTACTTCTCCTAAGGTTTACTAAATTACTCTTAACTACCATCATTTGTAAAAATTAATAAAAATATCTCATGTTGTTAAACTTGTGGTTTTTTAATGGATAAATATATCTTTATATATTATAAATAAACGTATTAGTTAAATAAAAAATCATCATTTTGATAATACCTCTTTAGGGGGAAAAATTCATATTTCTCTTAGTTGATGGGATAACATAAATTTCAAAAATTGAAGGACATATATGTTAATCTGGAAATTAAGTTTAAATTAAAAACAAAAAGAAAAAAACCTTTCGTGAGGAAGGGTTTACATCGCTTTGCCTTTCTTCTCAAACTCACTCGCAATCTCCTCATTATCTTTCTCTCTCTTAGGGTTTACTAACTGAAACTAAAAACACTCTGAAGCGGAACCACTCGTTCGATCCACAATGGTAAGTCTTCATTTTCCATCAGATCTAACGACTTCCTCTGTTCACAATCACTTCGTTCAAAACGTCACCATTTTGTGTGTTGGGAATTTTTTCAGGAGGCAAAAGCCAATTTGGAGGCGCAAATAGATCAGCTGTTGAACATCGAGAAGCAGATGAGACTGGCTGGTGACGTGGCCGGCACCAAGAAGGCTGTCACCGACATTTTGCAGCTCTGCTTCGAAGCTAAAGATTGGAAGACTCTCAATGAACAGATTGTCAATCTATCCAAGAAACGCGGTCAACTAAAGCAGGTAAGATTTTAGTTTTTTTATGCGGGCGATTTACGTGTCTCTTAATTGTGTGTTTTGTTGAATTTGAGTTAGAGAGTTGAAATGTAAGTAATCTGTCTATGAGGGTTTGAGATGTTTAGGGATTTAGTTCCTGATTATTTTTTAGTGATTATTGGATGTGTTTTCATGGGAGATTGCATAATAGCGTGAAAATTTTTGAATTGCATCTGAGAATTTGTTGGTTTTGAGTGTTAGTTTTGGTGTAGAAACCTCTTAGTTGTTGGGAATTCTTTGTTATGTCGAGAAGTGTGTGATGGAAATGTTGCTGGGGAAGGATTTGTGGTCTAAATGCTTTTGGTTATATTGAGTCTTGTGTTTATTATTAGTGATGTACAGATTTAGTTTCATTTGTATGTTAACATCCCATTATTACCTCTTCTTATACCCTCCAAAAAGGGTCAACAAACTTCTTTCTGTTTCGGATCCCTTTTAGGATTGTTTCAATTGCCATTGTCCTTTGAATTGAAGAATCATGTGATTTTTCAATGTGGTAATAGATTTTAATTCTGTATGCAAACTACTTGGTTTGGTACACTTCTATTTGATTTTGAGCTTGATTGATAGTATTGACTGGTTCTGTTGAGTTTCTGGTAATATTTAATCAGGATTTTATGCAAATGTGGATTAAACCAAGATTCTGGTAGGTGTATTGTTATTTATGCATGCTGGAAGTAGCCCCTGTACAAAACTTACCAAACACATAGGAATTGTTAATAGATGTGGACGTAAAAAAACCACATTGTCATTATGCATGCTGTATCAGTTGCCACCTGTGATTATATGTGATGGGAAGTAGATGAATTCACTTGTTCTTTTAAATATGTACGAACATATAATGACCTGACAAAAATTGGTATTGTCAGGAATTTCTCTCGAAACTTCATTACGTGCTGTTAGTTTTATTCCTAAGGACTGGATGGTGTTTATAAGTTATTTTCATGTGGAGAGTATAAGCCTAATTTTTGCATTTTAGTGTTTGCAGGAATGATGGATTGAAATTAGATGTGCAGTTGGTGGTTTTATTGATACTTTTGCATTTCTGGTGCCTTTAGTTTGAACTTTGTTTCTTATAAAATGTAAATAAATAAATAAACTTGATCTGTTTTTAGTTGTTCATTGATTAAAAAATCTGGAACTTTCATTACATCAAGAGAATGGGTGATCTGATGCAAATATACTTTGGCATGCACTAATCTCATATAAGATGAATAATTGTGTGGATATCCCTTTGTGCATACTAGTAATGACCTAATTTAGTATTATCTGTTTCTTTTTCTACTGCCTCTTTGCAATTTTACAAGTTATATTGTATTCTTGTTCTTGTTTGTTTTCACTTTCATCTAGATATTTTAAAATATTCATATAAATTGCATAATGGACAATTTGATCAAATTACTGTTCAATTATTAGAACTCGTTAGATCATATCCAAATGATTCACATATCGATATGCATGCTTGGGTCAACACCATGATTAACTGTGGTTGTATGTTTCTGCAGGCTGTAACTGCAATGGTCCAGCAAGCAATGAAATATATTGATGAGACCCCAGATCTTGATACTCGTGTAGAGCTCATCAAAACACTGAACAATGTCTCTGCTGGGAAGGTGAAAATATGCAAATTCATCTATAAGTTCTCTTTTCTTCTTATCAAGTATAACACTGCTTAATGTTGTTTTCTGTTGTGATAAACTTCATGTGCTGCAGATATATGTTGAAATTGAGAGAGCAAGGTTGATTAAAAGACTTGCAAAGATTAAGGAAGAACAAGGTCTTATAGCTGAAGCTGCAGATCTGATGCAAGAAGTGGCTGTCAGTATTTTCTGTCTGTGATGATAGATTCCCTTTATCTTAATTCTCGTATGGTATTGTTTGTAATATTGTATGTGTTACAGGTGGAAACATTTGGTGCCATGGCAAAAACTGAGAAAATTGCATTCATTCTTGAACAAGTATGGGACCTTTTCCTGTTATGCATTTCGTTTATTAATGCTTATTTATGAGCTGGACAATTTTTTTTTTCTTTTTCTCTTTTTTTATAGTGGAAGGAATGGGGAATTATAATTATTAGATGGTGGTGTAACAATTTGTTGATAAATTAAACATTGCAGGTTCGTCTGTGCTTAGATCGCCAGGATTATGTTCGTGCACAAATTCTCTCAAGGAAGATTAGTCCAAGAGTTTTTGATGCCGATCCTTCAAAAGAAAAGAAAAAGCCCAAAGAAGGTGACAATGTTGTTGAAGAGGCTCCTGCCGATATACCATCACTGCTGGAGTTGAAACGGATCTATTATGAGCTAATGATAAGGTATTAAGTCTTCCTGGTTTTGGGGTTTGTGTTTTGGCCTGTTTGTAGTAACTTTTGGAAGTTTGCCTTGTTATTGTCTTGAAATCATGAACTTCATTAAAGGTGGAGTTGTTCAAGGTCTTTCCTTAAGATCCATAGAATATTTGCAACTATTTGTCTTGTTGCTTGGACATGTGATTGATATTTTGTTAAAGTTACTGTGATTCAGTTTTATTTACTAAAATGCTATGATGTAACAATTCTGTTTTGAATCATACTGGGTTTGGCTTGTTTGCATTCTATATTGTGCAACTGTATGAAGTTGGTTTCTAACATCTGCTTAGTTTAGCGACCTAATCCATAGAATTTCCAGGTTTTTTGTAGAGTTTGATGTTTTGTACTCAGATTGGTTGGTTAACCATAGTTGCAATTTCGTAATTTATGAAAAATGAATAAGGCTTTCAAAAATGGAATTTTGGCTTTATGGTTCTTTTTGCTGTTTGGGTTCAATAAACTTAAGGTTGGGAATGATTTAACTCACTTTTCAAAATCATAGTAGTAATAGTATTACTGAAATCTTTATCCACAAACTCAAGGTATATGATTCTTCTCCTATTATTTTTCTGCAGAAAGTAGTGTGATATCTATGCTTTACAATGATAATTGTTAGGAGAGATAATGGTTGTTTGAATTGTTTCACTTTTGGGTGGAACATATATCATAAAATGGTTTTCTTCTCATCTTTGTAGGTATTATTCTCACAACAATGACTACCTTGAAATTTGTCGCTGCTATAAGGCAATATATGAGATCCCGTATATCAAAGAAAATCCAGCCCAGTGGATACCGGTAATGCTTTTCTTAAATTATGCTTTCTTTGAGTTATTTTGAGAATATTATGATAAACCCCCTTTTTTATTCCACATGTAGGTCCTAAGGAAAATCTGTTGGTATTTGGTTTTGGCACCTCACGATCCAATGCAATCAAGCCTTTTGAATTCCACCTTGGAGGATAAGAATCTCTCTGAACTTCCAAATTTTAGGTGCGTCTTTGATGAACTTATCATTGCTTGAACATCTTCTTGCTCCAGGTGAATCATATAATATGATGTTACTCTTATTTTATACCTGCTCTTATTTTTGGTGTTTCTGCCATAGGTTGCTATTGAAACAGTTGGTCACAATGGAGGTCATCCAATGGACATCCCTTTGGAATACATACAAGGATGAGTTTGATAATGAGAATAACATGCTTGGAGGCTCTTTGGGCACCAAAGCCGCAGAAGATTTAAGACAGAGAATAATTGAACATGTAAGTTTGACCTAGACTCAGGTATCATGTTTTATTCTTTTTATCTCATTGACCACCTTTATTCATTTGCAAAACTCTTTTTTTTTTTTTCAGAATATTCTTGTCGTTTCAAAGTACTACTCAAGGATTACCTTGAGCAGACTTGCAGAGCTATTGTGTCTAAGTATTCAGGTTTGTCAAATGTTACAGTATTTTTCTTTTGTCAAACTTCTTATGTGGGAACTTTTGCTGATCATTGTGTGTGGGAGATAGATGGAATTTGAAGTTATTTGTTTGTTTTAGTTGAAGTTGTTGAATTTAATAAATTTTTTTCCTATTGGCCAAGTTTGCTTGCCTGCTGCTTAAGTTGTAGTTTCATGCAGAAAATGTTTTTTTTTTCTTCCCTTTCCCATGCCATGTGTTTGATTAATGCCTGAGTATGATCCACAGCTGCATGAGCTCAAGGTTTCTTTTCATTACAATATTATTTGATCAGTAAAGGTTTATAAACTTTTGCACCTTAATTCAGGAAGCGGAGAAGCATCTTTCAGACATGGTTGTATCCAAAGCTCTGGTAGCTAAGATTGACAGGCCAAAGGGAATAGTCTGCTTTATGATAGCTAAGGATAGCAATGACATTCTCAACTCATGGGCACTGAACTTGGAGAAGTTGCTTGATCTTGTTGAGAAGAGTTGCCATCAAATCCACAAAGAAACTATGGTTCACAAAGCGGCTCTGAAAGTTTGACAATGATGACAATGCTGATTTGCTGGTAGATGTCTCTCTTTTTATTTATTTTTGCATTGTCCTTAGATAGAAAATACGTAAATAATTAACAACTTTTCCAAGTGATAATGTTGTTTTACTTATTGTTTCATAGGGGTTTCTATTGTGATCCTGATCAATGTGTAATTCAACTTCAACTGGGTTGATCGGACATGCACTTCACTCATCAGGTTGATCAGGCTTGCAATTTAGCACCAGGTTCTTTCTGGAAGTTCTTTTGTTGGTAGGTCAGGAAATATAGATCTTGGATTTTGTTTCCAAAACTGAAGATTGTTGTATACTATCGGTACATACATTACCGCCGACTAAGGCAAAAATCTCATTGGGCTTGTTTAGTAGCAGTGGAAAGAAATTGAACGCTCCACTTGTTATTTTCATATTCTTTTGCTCTGATGAAGATTCTGATTTTTCCTCTCCTGTTTTGTTCCCAACTATGATTTTATCGATAAGCACTATGATTTACAGTTGTTGGCCGGGACCTCAGATCAAGTGGTTGTTGAGTTAGCCAGTATTACAACTATATCTTTGTTGATTGATCTGGGTTTTTGTTGTTTTAATATCCAGAAATCTTCAACCTGTCCCCTGCCCATTGAATTGAATTCTAAACTGGGGTTACTTAAGATACCACAACTTTATTGACCATCAAACATGTAGAAACGACTTGACATCAGAATCAAGAGTTTATGTTACTGGGTAATTTTTGCTGATTATTGCTGAGCCCGACAACATAACAAATCCCAAATAGAAACAGAAGGCAGAAATTCGCAGTACCCCGTTGAAATTTATATCATGCATTAATAGCAGTGATAAAAATGAAAACAAGTTCCATAACAATTTTGAATCTAATCAAATTTTCGGCATCATTTCCGCGTCGTGCCTCCTCTTGTGATCTCGAAATGAATGAAAGGTTGGAGTTTTGTTGCTTCCTTGCACGTTTAAGTCGCTTTCTAAATGGTCCCATTTCAAATATCCCAGCATGTGTCACCTAAGTCCTGTGAACGTCGAAGGTTGATCCGAGATTTGTGTAATGCAGAAATGTAAAAAAGAAAAATACCTATTTTTCATCGTGCGAGTATAGAAATGTTAATCTCCTTGAGTATTTTATTGATAATTAAGTAAATTTTATGAGGTCCCCTGGAAGATATTCCATTCAAAACTTCTAACCATTCCCCTATTCAAAAGGATATTACCTTAATATTGCTATGCCTTTACAGAACCAAAAGTAAAGATTGACTTGGAAATAGAGGACTCGTGTGTGTGCTGACGCTGCTCCACGCATTCAATTATCTTAAAGCCAAAAAAGTGTTTTCCGAAACACGGAAGCAAAGTATCAAGTATAACCTGTTCAACAAGGTACAATCTTATTACTTCCCAGGCCATCCCCCAGAAAATCTAGTGTGAACCCAACACTAAACATGATTAAAACTATTCCAACCGTAGCTTTCTCATTAATAGTTTGGTCAAATTTAACTATTATCATTAAAACATTGTGGTGGGTGGCATTAATCGCTTGATTATAGAAGAAATAAAGCCATCAGTTGAATGAGACAGTTTCTCAACTCCTACTTAAATCTTTGGTTTGGATAATATGACTTATAACAGAAGTGGTCATTGGTTTCTATAGTAAACATTGGAAACCAAAGGGTCAACTGTTACCGTAAATGAATAATTAACTAATACGTAGTACAAAATATAGGGTACAGCCCACAAAAAAGTATCTCAAGAAGAGGAAAAATGAGTTGAATCCATCCATGGTGGCAACGGAAAACCTGCACTAGCACTCTGAGTGGTGGCTGGGGTGAAGTTTGCATGTGTCTGTGCCTGCGGCTGAGGCTGAGGCTCAGCAGGATAATATAGAGGAAGTGAAGGAGAGGCCATTGAAGATGATAGAAGCATTTGGTCATATAAACTCATTGGCTGTCTTGGAAAATTAGCAAAATCCAAAACCAGAGGAGAATGCTCCAAGTAATTGTTGCTATTACTTCCTGGAAACTGAGTGTTTTGAACAGGGTTAAGCGCTTGAGAGTGGACGATTGGTTCAGTTGATGTAGGAATGGACAAAAGAGTTCTTGTAGAATCAGAAATGCTCAACTGGGTAGCCATTGCATTTGCATCTGGAGAGGGTGATGACCTGAGCTTGACATTCTCAGGAAAGTTGAGCTTGGCTTTGTTGCCTCTGAACCTTAGAGCAGCTTCATCATAAGCCCTGGCTGCATCCTCAGCTGTGTCGAAGGTACCTAGCCACACTCTAGCAGCCTTGAATGGATCTCTTATCTCAGCTGCCCACTTCCCCCAGGGCCTCTGCCTCACTCCCCTGTATCTCCTCCTTGGCTCTTGCACATTCTTCTCAATATTGTTGTGGTACTCATAACTGAATGAAGGTGTCTCAGTTTTTATTATTGTGTTTGCACCACTTTCTGCTGCTATAAAGCAAAATGAGAACATAATAATCAAATTAATCATCTACTCCTCTTCTCAAAAGGAATTTGATCAGATGTCTGATGCGCCGTAATATGACTCTATTTATAAGAGGAGAACCAAAAAAGAAAAAAAAAATGTGTATATATATATATATATGGAATTTTTTTTTTTTTTTAAAAGTAGTTATTGGTCGTAGCTCACCTCTAATATCAGAAGAGTCTTGATAATTCTGCTCATTCATATCTCTTCCTCTTTTGTGCCCACCTGAAGATGAAGAAGAAGAGCCACCAGCACAGCTTGATGATCCAACAGAAGCACCATTCACGTTCGTATTCATCTCAAATTCATTAACAAAAAAATTATCTTCATGCTCATGAGGTGGTGGCAAATGATCATCTCCAGCCACAACATGCGTCAAAGCAGACACCATAGCAGAGAGCTCCCTCTCCCTCCTCACCCTCGAGAACATCCACGCCTGCACCTGGTTCCTCCCATCCAAATCACTCGCCATCGGCTGATACATCCACTGACTCACATCATTGTGGTCATGGTCACCCGCCTCCCTCCCCTCGACCTGCGCTTGCTTCTTCTCTCGTTTGTTCGCCACCTTTTGAAGCACGAAAAAGCACATGTAATAACCAACAGTGGAGCTTTTCTGTGTTCAATCAAACTTTTTACGTACGTAAACCAAAAAGGATTCTACAAAGAACCCTCCCAGGAAATTCAACAAAGATTGAAGTGTGTATGTAAGGGGTCGTCGTTATCTTGGTTATAAAAGAGCAGCGCCGCCACAAAAATCTGGATTTAGCATACACATTTACTTTATGCTTACAGATTAAGGTATTGTATATATGGAGATCTTATAAAGAACAAAAGTTGAGAAGGATCGAGTTGGATGATGGGATGAAAAGCCAACTTGAGAATCTAACTAAATTTTAAAGCTAAATAAAACTATAATAAAATTAAAAAAAAAAATTATTGTAATAAGAGGAGGTGAATTTGAGATATATATATATATAGAGAGAGAGCACGAGAGAAAGGGGTTTGTGTGAATGTCAAAAGAAGATGAGAGTCGGTGTCATACAGGAAGTTGCCTTGTCCTGTTTTTGCCGGTGTTTTGTTTTGAAGAATTTTGGAGAAGCCGACATAAAATATCAGTTTCAATGCCTACTTGTGGTTTGGATTATATCATGTTCAACCCACTCCCAATTCTACACTTTTTATTTTTAATTCTTTATATACTTATAAATAATTAAAAGAAAATCCAGACACTGAAAATTTAGTCACTTTGATCGTGTTGTCCAACATGTGTTTTTCGTTGTCACTCTCTAATGTTTGGTTCAACAACTTATATAGATATTTTTTACCAATCTTTAATGCTCGAAAACTGACGAATCTGAAAAGACTTATTAATTATCTAATATTAAAAATCGATAACAAAAAAAATATTGTTGAGTTGTTGAACCGTCAATTTAAGATCATAACATCTAAATTTTAGATATCAAATATATTCTTAATACAATTTTCAATTCTTAGTTGTTTTATGAAAATAATTGTATAAATTGGTTGTATGTTAATGGTGTTAATTAGGTGATATGATTATATAAATTGATGAAATTATTATACGAGATAAAAAACGGGAATCTTTGTGTGAGTATATCATATTCGAAAAAACTCTATTCTCCGCATCATCCATTTGTTAATTGATTTTAAGACCTATAAATCTTGGTTGTGATTAAGACTTAAGATTTGGTCCAATTACAACCACATTCTTGATACTATTTTTTATGATATAATAGTCTTCATATATGTCCTAAAGACCAATATTAACCTTTAAAAAACGTGAAAACTTTCATCATTAGAATTATTAATTTATCTTGAAACTTATATTTTATTAATTATTTTACTAGATTCGATAAGTTTTATAAATAAAATTAAATATTACGTTTTATGTATAAAACTTTGCCTAATTGAAATCAATCAATTTTGAAACAAACTGGGTCACCTTGTGTCCATTTATTTAATATTGTTCCTTGACTTGATGGATAAATACCATTATTGAATTTATCGTATTATTTATCAATAGAATAAAACAATCCCGTTATCGTTGTCGACAAGCTGCTGCTTCTGGAAACGTACAATTGATGAGAATCCAATTTCATTTTGTCCACGATGATGATATTTCACCTTTAAATACCATTATTGAATTTATCGTATTATTTATCAATAGAATAAAACAATCCCGTTATCGTTGTCGACAAGCTTCTGCTTCTGGAAACGTACAATTGATGAGAATCCAATTTCATTTTGTCCACGATGATGATATTTCACCTTTAAATGGAAGAAGTGGAGCTCATTGATTGGTGAAAATGGCGGTTACCTGTAAATTGATGTCAACGTTGACCGGAGTCAACGAAACGCAAAGTTTAACGCGGGGTTAGCCTAGGTGCGCCTCATTGCGTTAGAGTAGGGGAGACAAAGCCGTGTGAACGCTTGGACCGCTCACACAAATTTATCAAGATAGAACACTATCAAGTATATCCAAATTTTATTTAGAATTAACTTTTTTAAATTCATACATAAATAATTTTAAAAAAAAATAAATGCCTTTTTAATATCAATTTTGTACTTATATTACAATTTGAAGAGAAAAAAACCATAACCATTGTTTTGGATCCAAGGGGAAGTGATAGTGATACTCTATAGTAGACTTTTTTTTGAACTACTTGCGTTTGATAATGACCTTATTAAAGATTTTCTTAACTTATGTTTTGAAGATATATGTCAATACTTTCAAAGCCGTGTAATACCCGTTAAATACGATATTCTATTATTCAAAAAATATTATAAAAAATAATATAATGATTAAATTTTATTGAACGTAGCGTCATTCTATCTTGAAGGGGTACTATTCATGTCTACACACTGTTCTATTACGGGGTGGCTTATAAGG
>JANKKC010042985.1:0-10791 GCA_026225755.1 Bursera bipinnata
AATAACATTAATTGATAATGAAGGAGAAAGTGACAAATTCCACTACATTCATTACATGTGCCACTCCCACCTTCCACTCACTTACCCAACTTTGTCGTGGCACACCCAAATTCACGTGGCCTTTTTTAATTGCTCATAAGCTATTATTTATTTTATCATCTTCTCTTTTATACAAACGAATGTTGAGATCTCACCACGTAAGCCAAAGGACCAAATCAGAGGTAGATTTTATGTGCCTTCGCATCACATCAGACTTGCCTTCGCTGATGAGAATAATTGATGGTATTTGCTTCACCACCGCTTTTAACCTAAACGAATCAAACTTTTTAATGAATAAATCTTATTTTAAATTCAACAAATATTCTGATCTCTACGTGCATTCCATTCGGATATTATAAGTATAAAATTTGTACCCTAATTTTATATTATAAATTAATGTAATATAAAATAAATGGTCAAGTAAATATAAAAAAATTAAAACAATAAATAATGATACAAGGTGAGAATATAAACTTTATATTTATGATATTACTCTTTGTAAAAAGGAAAATTAACGATCTCCTTAAGTTTTTGTAAAGAAGAAAAGTGAAAAAACAAATATATATTTAAAAAGTTAATAAAAACCATGGTTGTGAATCAAATTTATCAATTTAACTTAGGGTAATATTATGTGTATAAAATTTGTATACAAAGTAATGTGATATTAAGTGAGTGGTAAGATAAATATATGAAAATTATTTTGATTTTTATTTATTTATTTTACCGCTTACTTGATACAAGTTGGATGTTTCCAACCCTACCCGGACCGAAGGACAAACCAGTTTCTAGTTAAATCCCTTAGGTTTTTCAGGTCTAAGGATTTGCTTCCCTTTAAAATAACTACCAAAATTTGCTATTTCCATAAAGCTAATAAAGTGATTTTATTTGGAGAAAACCACAGGGTTAGGTCGAGAAATTTGCTCAAAATTTGTTCTAATATACCACGACTAGTAATGTTATATATTCTACTAATTCGTACATTCATTCTTATATAATATGATATGATGCAATAATATTAGATGATAAAAATTTAAAATAATGATATGTCATCTGATGATATTGTATCACATCATATTGTATGAAAACAATTAGATAATTAGGTTACATGTGTAGTATTAGGGTAAAAATTATCCAAAATTCCTCTTTAATCTTTTATTTTTTTAAATACAAACATATTTTATTTGATTAACTTCTAAAATTTTAAAAAATAACTTTACATAATTAACATTGTTACATAGTTCATAATTAACATTCTTATACAATATGATATGATGCAATAATATTAGATGATAAAAATTTACGATACTATTGATATTGTACCATGTCATATTGTATGAAAATAATTAGATAATTAAGTTACATGTGTAGTAGTATTAGGGTAAAAATTGTCCAAAATTCCTATCTAATCTTTTATTTTTTTAAATACAAACATATTTTATTTGATTAACTTTTAAAATTTTAAAAATAACTTTATATAATTAACCTTGTTACATATTTCGTGCTTCATTTAATTGTAATAACAAAAATATTATGTCAAAAAATTGATTAGACTTTTTTTTTTCTAAATGTACTTTTATAAAAATATTACTTTTTTGTTTTGTTTTACTTTAATTTTTGAAAATGTATTAAATTAATGTTGGGATAGCTTTTAGAATTATGGAGACGAGACAATAAAATTTAATATATCAAATTATTATAATAAATAAGCTTACTTAGAAAATGAGCTTGGAAATATTATTCTAGAATCTAGATCAAAATAAAGCAATGCTAATATTATTGAAGAAAACTTTAAAAATTAAAAAGATTATTTAAAAAATGATTATAAATAAAAAATTTAGATTTTATTAGTATCTCTTACAGATCAATATATATCTTTTTGACTTTTCCATTATTAGAGATTAATAATAAAAATTATTTATTAATTTATTAGAAATATTAATATTTTTTAAAAGAGTGATATTATGAATGTGAATTTATTAAAAAGAATATTATTCCAAGAAATAATTGCCTAGCTTGAAGACGGGTTATGTGGGTCCATTCCTCTTTACGTGGGCAGATCAGATATGAGGTAACGAAACATGACGACCATGAACCACAGATACAGTTGCAAGCACCTGATCATTAACTCTCGAGCGAAAAATCCACTACGGTTTAAGAGCTCGTGTCCGTTAGTACATAATAATTTTCTTTTTATCACAATCACAATCACTCTCCCCCACTCTCTCGTACAATTTCTGAATCTGTCGATTCTCTCGATTCAAATCCTGGAGCTTCCCTCGGTCAATTGATCTATTGAATTTCAACTTTCCATTTCGGTTCTGTTAATCAAATCAGATCTCACCAATCGAAGCTTCGGTTCTTCTCATTTTGCTGTCTCTGTCAAAATGCCGTCAGTGTACGGAGCACGATTGACGACGTTTGAGGATTCTGAGAAGGAGAGCGAGTATGGCTACGTTCGTAAGGTGAAGAATTTAGTGAACAATGATCTGTTGTTGGAAGTTCAATAGAAACTGATCTAATTCTGTGTTTGTTTTGATTGTTTGATTGGCTGATTGATTGATCTGTTTTGGTTTGTGTTTGTTGATTGAATTTGAAGTTATTTGATTGGCTGCGATTGTTTGATGTGATTGAAGGGAAAAATTGGAGTGGTGCGATTGATTGAATTTTGTTTATTTGGTATTTTGATCTGTTTTGTTTGTGTTTGTGTTTGGAATGTATTAGGATTCATTTCATCGTTGAATGAATTAATTTGATAGAATTTTGGACTGATCTGTGAGTGATGTGTGCTTGTTGAAAGAGCATAGAGCTTCTACATGGATTTGTTTGTTTCCTGCTTTTTTAGTTTTAAAAGTCATTAGTAGTTTATTGATATTGAAATTTCAAATGTTTGATTGCAAAGTGGCTGGAGTCGAGGATGGTTTATTAGGTCCTATTTTTGTTATTTCTATGTTATTAATTTGATTAAATAAGATAAAACTTCTGGGTTTTTGTTAATACTGGTTTTTAGACTTAAAATTAATGATATTTCAACTTAATCATCGGAAGCTACTCTTGGAACTACTTTAATAGTACCCAAATTCTTATTCTTTTCCCTCCCCAAATAGGATGTGTTTAATCTAAGGTATTTGCTCTTCACTAGTTATTAGTGCTATATCTCCAATTATTGAGGGATCATATTTTAGATTCAGTTTCCAACTTCAAATTTATTGCCTCTCTCTCTTGTGTTTTCTGATTGGTATATTTATCATTACTTTTGAATTACCCTTTCCAATTTGTTTGGAATCCTAACATGTGTTAGCAACAACTGGTTGCAGCTGCTCCCTCCAATTTTATTTTTCCATGAGGAAGAAACTGTTCAAGTTCATCATTGGATAGCTCTAGAGTCTATATTTCTTCTACCTAGCTTTATAATTGTTATCTTGGTGTTATTCTTTGGGGAATGTTAAGTTGTAGATCTACCAGGGTGAACACATTTTATTTACTTTTATCGATGGTTTTGCACTTATACGATGTTTTTGAACAGGTATCAGGACCGGTGGTGGTAGCAGATGGCATGGCTGGTGCTGCCATGTATGAATTAGTTCGAGTTGGACATGATAATTTGATTGGTGAAATCATTCGGTTGGAAGGAGATTCTGCCACAATCCAAGGTTTCTTTCTTTTTTTTTTTTTTCTCTGCTATAATTTCTTCAACACCGGAGTTACTTGAATCCCTTTCTTCAGTTTTTGCCCTTGTTGGTATATTGTTGAGTATAACTATTTGGGTATTGAAATTGACAAGAAACTTCATTACTTTTCAGTTTATGAAGAAACTGGTGGCTTGATGGTGAATGATCCTGTTCTACGAACGCGAAAGGTGATTTCATCATTTTATGTTTTCCTTTTCTGTTTTTTTAGATGGTGAGTTGACTACATTAGCTAATATGTAACTATTGATGTCACAGCCTCTGTCGGTGGAGTTGGGACCTGGAATATTGGGAAATATTTTTGATGGCATTCAGGTTTGATTGGACCTCAAGCTCAAACGCATATATGTTCATATATTTACAAATTTCTTTACTTAGCCTTTAAATGATACCATGCATGTTTGGAAGCTGTATTTATTGTTGTTTATTTTTTGGTTTAATCAAAATAGAGGCCACTGAAAACTATTGCAAAAATATCTGGTGATGTGTACATTCCTCGTGGTGTTTCTGTTCCAGCCCTTGATAAAGATATACTGTGGGAATTTCAGCCTAAAAAGATTGGTAATGAGATTTCGATTATAGCTGCTTTTTAGCAATAATTGACTTTGGTTATTAATTTTGTTTGCATTGTTTGATATTGCTGAAATTCTATTTGCTTTATTGATATCAGGTGAGGGAGATCTTCTAACTGGCGGAGACTTATATGCAGTAAGTTCATTTACATTGAAGTTTATTCTATAGTAGTCCCTTATGAAACATATCATACTCCATGTTCGTTTGTTTTGTTGCTTTATGATTTATCTGAGTCTTTCATGGATATATTTTGATGCAGACTGTCTTTGAGAATACTCTAATGCAGCATCATGTTGCACTTCCTCCTGATGCTATGGGAAAAATTACTTACATTGCATCTCCTGGTCAATATTCATTGAAGGTTCGTTTATTTAGTTTCTCTTTTGGTGGTTGTATTTATCCATTATAACGAAGCCAATATATTTCTCTAGTATATGGTATGAATTTTAATGCGTGCATGACTTTTTATGAAGTGGAATGAATTTTATTTGCTGGAGTATGATTTTCTAGGTAATGTCTAAACATTTTCTTGTATGTTCCTTGAGTAGAAGCTGTGTTCTATTGAGATCTGCTTCTTTCAAGAAGTTGCTGAGTTTACTCCTGCTTGATGATGCCATGCTAAATTCATAGCCGCATGCCAAATATGCTCCATCTTGGATACAACCTGTTTATTTCCTAGCCAATAGTAGTAATAAAAGATGAAATGTATAGAACATGTTAGTAAAAACCATTTTCCAACACATTTTTTTTAGAAGTAAAATTTATGATTTCAGAAATAATTGGTTATGAGATCGTTTCTTTATTTTATTTTTTAATATCCAATGCATATTCCTTCTCTAGCGTACTTCTATGTCAGAATTTATCTCCTTAAACTATAAAGTTTGGGAATTGAGTGAGGATGGTCTAGAGATGATTCAGACTTGTACTGGAAAAGGACTTATACTTTAGCAACAGTTGAGTAGCAATAGGCTTTTCTATGACCTTTGGTTAATGGCAATGTATATCATAAATGCAATTTATAAAGTTGGAGTACCCATGGTAAAATTTGGTCTGGGAATGGACCTAGACAAGCCTATAGTTCAGAGTATGTATCTTCATTATATGTGCTCAGTGCATACGTTGCCTATTGGTTAAGCTATAATATGCTAGTCAAAATGAGAAATGATATTCTTATTAACCAAAATGAAAATGAGATTGGTAGCAATCACTAATCAGGAAATGCAAGTATTTCAATGTGAATAATACTTAAATAGAATATTAAAGTGTAACTGAAAGTCATATTAATTCTCAAATGTACCTGTAGTCGCAGTCATTAAATATCATTATGTTTTGCTACTCAAGTGGCTTTGAGGTGGACTCAATAGCCTTTATTTGAAGAACATAGTGTGTCTTTCACAATTCAAAGCAGCCAAAATAATAATAATAATAATAATAATAATAAAAATAATAATAATAAAAAAAAGAAAATAAAATTCCACCTAAAGCAAAGATTTTACCTGCTTTGAGCTTAACTTCGCTTTTTTCTCCCCTCATTCATGGACTGTAGAATGGCTTCATGTTATATATGCTTGATGTCAAGTTACCATGGAATTATGCAGTCTGGTAAAGTTGGGAATTGCCAACAATTATCTGAAAGAGAACAGGATTGCTCGCTCTCAGTATTTGCTGATTATTAAACTTTTAAAATATTATAAAATTGGTTTTTGTTATGTGTTGATTATTCTTGGAAGTTTTACAGTTGACTTTTGTAAATTTGCAGGATACCGTGTTAGAGCTTGAGTTCCAAGGTGTCAAAAAGAAGTTTACTATGCTTCAAGTATGTAAATTTGTTCTTTATGTTTACAATTCCAGAGCCTAATTTCATGTATTTGGAAACTGCAATATTTTTATTTCTTGGTTTGTGTTTTAACCATTTATAGACTTGGCCTGTACGTACCCCGAGGCCGGTTGCAACAAAGCTTGCTGCTGATACTCCCCTACTTACAGGGCAGGTAAATAGTTTACAGAGTAAATTAGTGATGGCTTCATATATTACTGTTCTCTTTTGAAAGTTGAGAACTAATGACGAATTTATTTTTTGTCAGCGTGTTCTTGATGCCCTTTTTCCTTCAGTTCTTGGTGGAACTTGTGCCATACCTGGGGCATTTGGTTGTGGTAAAACTGTTATTAGCCAAGCTCTGTCTAAGGTGATTTGGCATATCTGCATTTTGTTCTTTCTTTGATTATTTTTTATAACTAAATATTGGTATTATTAATTGATAGTTGTTTATACGTTTTGTTTTGTTTATGTTCAGTACTCCAATTCTGATGCTGTTGTTTATGTTGGTTGTGGGGAGAGAGGAAATGAAATGGCAGAGGTACAAGTTCCTCATAATTTTGTTATTAATAATTCTTTTATTAATTTCTTATGGGATTTTGAACCAAGGTTACCAATGATTTAGGTTCTTATGGATTTTCCGCAATTGACAATGACATTGCCTGATGGTCGTGAAGAATCTGTCATGAAGCGTACAACACTTGTGGCCAATACTTCTAACATGCCTGTGGCTGCTCGTGAGGCTTCAATTTATACTGGTAAAAAGATTTTTTTATTTGTGCACATAAAATAGTGACAAATTAGATACTTGGTTGAAAAGTATTCAGATATAAGAGTTTTAATTGTTTCTTGGTGACAATTTTGAGTAGCTTTGGTTAAGGTCTTATTAGCAGTATTGACACTTCAATAGTGTATTGAAAAGTGATTATCTTGTCGTGTTTGGCGATATGTTGATACTCTTCCACCGTGATCGCTGAATGCCAGGAATTACCATAGCTGAATATTTCAGAGATATGGGTTTCAATGTTAGCATGATGGCAGATTCAACTTCCCGTTGGGCAGAAGCATTGCGTGAAATTTCAGGGCGTCTGGTAAGTCTTTTATGAAGCTAACCCTTGCTCATTTATTGAAGAACACAGAAAAAAATCTTGCATAAAGATTCTTCTGTATGTGGAACCATTGTTGGTGTCTTGGATGAGAACTGTCAAACTTATATTTTAACTGCACATAAAATTTTATTTGCTGTATGGATGTGTATATTTTTGCTGGTGGTTGGGTAGGATAATAGTTTTGTATCTTTGTGTTCATTTTGAAGATTTTATTTTAGTATCTGCAGAAATGCAAAGTAAAAAGCTTTTTCTCATTTTTCCTCCACATGCATTTCAGTAGGATATTTTGGTTGGGTATAATAAAATTTTGTCCTAGTTGGATTGAGTTAGGATTGCAGTTATATTTCTACAATTTTTGTACCCAATTCTATTGTTTTTTCTTTTTTCTCTTTGGGCAAACAATTCTTTTTCTGCCTAACACATTGGAAAATGTGTTCTGACATTAGCTCCCTCTAATGGATTTCTCTTGTGCTCACTGCAGGCAGAAATGCCTGCAGATAGTGGATATCCTGCTTATTTGGCGGCACGGTTGGCATCCTTTTATGAACGTGCTGGAAAAGTAAAATGTCTTGGTGGGCCAGAACGTACTGGCAGTGTCACAATTGTTGGTGCAGTGTCACCTCCTGGAGGGGATTTTTCGGATCCTGTGACATCTGCTACCCTCAGTATTGTCCAGGTAAAGATGAATTTATCAATATAATTCTTTATTTTTCACAAATAAACAAAATTATTTTGAATCGCCTCTCCATGGATTTATCTAAAAGTGACTATTGCTTCATCCCATGCCTCACATCTTGACACCTCTAAAGTTAATGTTGGTCGGTGTTCTCTGTGTCCTTCACTAAATTCAATATCTTTTTGCAGGTTTTCTGGGGTTTGGACAAGAAACTTGCCCAGAGAAAGCATTTTCCTTCTGTAAACTGGCTTATTTCGTACTCTAAGTATGCAGGGGTAAGTTCAAAAATCTGTTTTTCTTCTGATTTAAGTAACGTTCAAGACCTTTACTTGGCAGCTTTCCTGACCCTTATTTTCAGTGCTAGCATTTCTATATTCTTATAACCTTGCCTCTATTATCCTTTCAGGCATTAGAGTCTTTCTATGAGCAATTTGATCCTGATTTTATCAACATTAGGACAAAGGCCCGAGAAGTCCTGCAGAGAGAAGATGACCTGAATGAAATTGTCCAAGTATGCTTCTTTTTTACTTATTGCTCTTACAGTTCAGATCTTACTCGTGGTTTTCCTTAATGAAACAGAATCGAGCTATTTGGCTTGGCTGTTCCAAGTCATAAGTGAGAGAACTTGCTACCTTCAAAAGTTTGGTGTTCCATTAAGGGGCATATTAGATGTATAAGTGTTTTGCCTCCCCTTTTCTGCTTCCAGCTATTTTGTTAAAAAGGAAAAGTTAAATAACTGAAAATTTATGTTTGTGCGGAGGCAAATGTAGTAGAGTGATAATAGTTCTCTAAGATACTTTCAAGTTTTGTGGAAATAATAAAATAGCTTTAAGAATTGTCCTACTCCTTTTATCTATTGTAGCAAAATATATGCTGGAAATTTTGGTGGCTTCCTTTATTTTTCTATTGTTGACCATCCATTTCTTAATTGGATTGTTGCAGCTTGTAGGAAAGGATGCTTTGGCTGAAGGAGATAAGATTACCCTAGAGACTGCTAAGCTTTTGAGGGAGGACTATTTAGCTCAGAATGCATTTACTCCGTAAGTCCCAGATTTAGTATTTAATCTCTGTAGCATCTACCCTGCTGATTAATTTGATTGATTTAATCACGCTAGTTAATAACTCTTTTGTTTTGTTCTGCATCAGATATGACAAATTCTGCCCTTTCTACAAGTCTGTTTGGATGATGCGCAATATTATCCATTTCTATAATTTGGCCAATCAGGTATAGTGTCTCTCACCTCTTCTCTCAACACCCGATCTACTGTTCTCTTCTTGGATTTTCAATCTGGATAGGTTGGCTTTCTGAGTTTTTTGAAAGTTCTTGTTTCTCCTTCACTATTGCTCCTTCTCCTTAGCAAGAATCTTGTGAAATGAAGAAAATGAGAACATTTTTAAACTTTTTTAAACTTTCTTCCTTGGGAAATTATGAATGTATCGTTTTTGTCCCTTCTTGTGCTTGTTGTCTATGCAGGCTAATGAGATGAATACGTTGTCCTTTCTTTTCTCTTTTAGATACTATAGTGCTTTGGACTTTTAGGATTTTGAAAGATGTTCCATTTAATCCCACAACTTTCAAACTGAATGACCAATAGCTTGTTTGTTTTGTGTTCTTATCATATAGACTTTGAATTTATAAATGCAGGCTGTAGAAAGAGCAGCTGGCATGGATGGTCAGAAGATAAGTTACACCCTTATCAAACACCGGATGGGAGATCTATTTTACCGATTAGTGTAAGTAAATTGTAACTTAAAATGTAAAAAACTCTACTGGAGATAGTTCAAGGGGAATATGCTTAATCTGCTGGTTTGTTGACATTGCAGGTCACAGAAATTTGAGGACCCAGCAGAAGGAGAAGCTGCACTTGTGGCAAAATTCAAGAAGCTGCATGACGATCTGACTGCTGCATTCCGTGCCCTAGAGGATGAAACTCGATGATTGGAAGTTCCAAATTTTATTCTTCGTAGTCCCAGTGGCAGCTTTAATCCTTGCAGTAAGGACACTTGGGTATCCCAATGTTCCATTGTTAGGAGAACCAAAGTGTTGGTGGATCCTAGTTTGCCCCTTTGCGGTGCTTGTCTGGCCTTCTCGTTGCAGTTGTGGCTACCTTTTTGATTTAGTATGTATTCTTGTCATTCCCTTAAGCTCTTGTTTTACAGCAGATTAAATCCGATCCTTATTTATGTATTTATGCAATAAGGTATTTTCTCAGTTGTGCTAATGTGTATGATTTTTTCGAAAACTTTCTTTATTCGCTCTCTTCCATTTTCTTTTTCCCAGTAGAATAAAGCTAAGTTGATGGAAACTGCAATTCAGATCCTAGAAATCGATTTTTTCTTTTTTTCATTGGCTTAAGCTTAAAGTTTGTGCATAACTATCAATATTTCTTTTAAACCATCCTATTGGCTATTGATTTGATACATATTCCGTAGTACTGAGTGCATTAATCTCAGAGTTGGCATTTTTTTTAAACATCTCAAATGGCTATTATTGGTGGTTTTAGAAATATAAACTAATGTTGAATTTTTGGAGGGTTTGCAAAACTTTAATAAATGCTATAATAAGGTTTAATTTGGAATATCATGGTAGTGTTGTAGTATTAAATATTTTACAAATTTTATTTTTAAAATTTAAAATAGATTAAATAGAGAATATAAGAAAAAAAATCCCGAAACTTGAGATTGCTATCAAATAGACAGACAATTGCTTATTTATATATGTATCAATTTCAATAAATTAGTAAAAAGAATAAATAGATAAACCATCACTTAAAAGCAGGACTGTTCTCTAGAGGAATCTTCTCCTCTTCCTCGGGGCTAAAATCATTCTCGATCTTGAAGGTTTCGCGTATCTCTTCAGGATTCTTCCCTTTGATAATGTCAGCAACTTGT
>JANKKC010042986.1:0-10794 GCA_026225755.1 Bursera bipinnata
TGAGTTATATTTTTTATTAAAATAAAGATTTAATTTTCTTATTACTGGTCAGGGGATTAGTAATGAGAAATCATTTTAGATCAATTTAATTTAAACATCTTTCATTTTATGATATATAATACTTTTCCATTGTGATAAGAAAGTGCTCTTAGTTCATTTCGGTAAAACGTGGGTTCTAACTTCATAAAACCTTATACATTGTCAAATCACAAAATTCAAAATCTAAACTTTTTACTAATAAAATTTTATCAGATTACAAATGATAATTTCCTAAATTTTAATATATCATAATATTGAATTACAAATAAAATTTCCTAGAAATTATCGTATATTATTAAATAACAAATGAAAACTTTATAACCATAATATGAATATTCGACATATAATATGAAATTACAAATATTTTAAATTTCAATTTATTTTTTATTTATATAAAAACCTTGGCCCAGTTTGAGTCTACTACATCTGAACTGGGGTACGGAGTTTTCATAATCCCGGGCCTGGCCAAGCCTGGGCCCTAAATTGTATAATAATAATAATAATTAGAAAGAATTCAAAAAGATTTGGCGCCGAAAATCCGTAATTTCGGAATAAAATACCAAAATCTCCGCCAGTTCATGGAATGACAAAATTTGGAAACCCTAAAGGAGAATGACTAGTGGAATGACAAGGATGGCAAACACCGTGTTCATGGCGGTCCAGTGTTGCCAGTGCTCCATCATGCAGGCAAGCCAGATAAATCCCCGGTCTTTATATCTCTATGTGATTAGATCAAACAGTTTGTGTGCGTATATATAATTTGATAATGATAACAGGTGAAGCAAAGAAAGAAGAGCAGCAACAAGTGGACGTGCGTCGTGTGCGACCAGAAACAGTCCGTACGGAAGGTTTTTTCGCAGGGCTACATGGCCAAAGATCTCCGCCAGTTCGTCCAGGCTTTCAATATGTCCCAATCTCAACAACCACACCGAGGTATATACATAATTTCATGTACATATATAAATGTTCAAAATCTTTTTAAGTGAATGCAAGTTTTATGGGTTTAGTTTGTCTAGGTGATGGGTTTGAGCCAAGTTTTGAAATGGAGATGCCAAACAAGAAACCCAAATTTAACCACTATCCTACTACTGGAGAAGAAAGATGTCAAGGTAATTGGTATCTTTTTGGTGTTTACGAGTTAATTTTGTGCTACTGCTATAAAATAGTCGAACTTTGCTTTGGAAAGGTGAGTCCTAAGTAAAACGGTTTGTTTTTCTTAGTTGGAATCTGCCAATTTGGAAATGTTCACTCATGGACTACATTGATCAATGTTTGCTAATCAAATAGGCATTCTATCTCATGAATTTTTGTCTATATATCAAGTTAGAGAATGAACATTGTGATGGTGGTTTTGCTGATTCAATATGGTACATAACTCAAGATGACAAGGAGCCAAGGACTTGCCAAGCCACAATGACTGAGGCTGCCTCAAAATGGAGCAATTACATGACACAAGATGATATGGAGCCAACAACCTATAAGCCAAAAGCGACCAATTCTGCCTCAAAATGGAGCAGTTACTTGACTCAAGATGTCCTGGAACCAAGCATCTACCAGCCCAAAAAGACTGAGGTTACCTCAAAATGGAGCAAGTACATGACCGAAGACGATGTGGAGCTGAGGACCACTCAGCCAACAATGACCAAGGCTGCCTTAAATCAGAGCCGTTACAAGACTCGAGATAACAAAGAGCCCTTGGCTTGCCGGGCAACCTCCAAAGCTGTTTCAAAATGGGGTGATCACATAACGGACGATGAAAAAGAGCAGAGAATTTCTCTGCCTAAATGGTGTGACCACATAACAGAAGATGAAAAGGAGCAGGGAACACATTTGCCTGCAATAGGGAAAGCTGCTTCCAAATGGAACGATTACCTAACCCAGGGTGAAGATTAATTGCAACCGATAAAGGGGAGAATAGTTGCCACTAATATTGCCGAATGGAGCAATGGTGTTTTTGAGATTTTCATTGGGGTCATATATTGTTGGTCAATTCTGTAATGTAATACCCTAGTGAATAAGTCCTAGGCTACCAAATGGGAGAAAACAAAAGCATACAAACATGCAGATTACGTAATGTTCATCAAAACAGCAAATTAAATCCTACAATATGTCAATAAATAACATTATCCTGGGTTAAAATTAACAGAAAGAAACGACCAATAATCCTAATAATTAAAACCTTTTAATACCCTCCATAAATCAAAAGCCTAAAATAATTTCAGCAATCAAGTTGCTGGAAATTACCCAGCAAATAAATGAATCCTACAATATTAGTCTAGGAGAAAGCCCCAGAAACAATGACATGACAGCACATAAGCCCTTCAAAAATTGGCTCAAACCGCACATTTAAGATGTATTTACCAATAAGAAGCAATGCTATCATCCATTCAGTGACAATGAGCCGAGCTTATCACCAACTTCAGTTCGTGTACCAGCTTCTTGAAGTACAGCCATTGCCTCGGCCACCTTCGTCTTCAGAGCTCCTGGAGACTCAATAAGATGCAGAACCTCTGTTTGGTCCATCTCCAGCAACATACCAGTCACCTTTGACACATGAGCAGGCTCAACCTTCTCCACTAGGGGATAAAGCTGTTCACCAAGCATCTGTATATAGAATAAGAGAATTACGCCACTTAGAATAAATTAGAAACTTGACCAACTTAGAAATGAGAGGAAAATATTGCATACTCTAGTTCGATCAGCAGGGCTTGCAGATGCCAAAGCAGATGCAAGTGTTGAAATTGGCACTGGTCCAGGTCGCTGGGCTTCTATAGGACTCACAGGCATTCCAGAAACATCAAAAGGCATTGGCATCATTGAAACAACGGATGGTTCCAAGCCATTTCTTGCATTGCCCAGGTACCTTATTCCCTGTTTGGAGTTATATGGAGGTAACTAAATGAGAAGTGAACAGGAAATATCGTTGAAGATGAACAAACAATTAACATTATTATAACAGATAATTCCAAACATGAAATGTAATCTTTGATCATTCAACCTAATCTTAATCTGCATAATAATTCAAAAACAAACAACATTATATTTCTAAAATACAACCACCTTAGTAGAAAACAGCACATATCATCATAATCAAGTTAATCAGCCAGATGCCCACGAGTTTTAATCTAAAAACCAAGTCTAATTTCATGAGATAACCAAAGAACAAAGGGAAGTGAGGACGGAACAAAAGAACATCTTTTCCATTTCAAATAAATTAAGAAATTAATATTTAGACCATCTGAAGGACCCAAGGAAAAGGGGAAAGAATTAAAGAATTTTTAATTACCTGCTGCTGCTGCTGCATCTGTTGGGGGTTTCCACTTCTTCTCATACCCATCCGCTGGCCTGGCTGTCCTCCTTGCCTTTGAAGGTGATATGGCATTATAAAGTTTGGCCCACCAGGTCGCATTCCAGGATAAAGTTGCTGCTGAAATCCATACCCTGCAGGCTGAGGCAACAAACCGGGAGTACCTTGGCCATAATAAAGCTGTTGTGGACCAAGTCTAGGTGCCCCAGGATGATACCCGGGAATTCCTGAAGGAAGAGGAGACATTCCAGCAGGTGTTCGGACTTGAGCAAACTGTGCCTAAAAGATAAAAGAGAATGATCACTGGGCTTAAAAATTGTGATGATAAATGAGTTAGGAAACCGAATTCTACATCCACAGAAGTGAAACAAGAAAATGCTTAATTCATAACCAAAATGTGCAAGCACCAGGATTTCAGTTAAGCTATCTGCTTATTCTTAAAACTTGCACTGAAATATCTATAATTTCATAATAAGAACATAAAGATATCTTCGCCCCAAAGCAAGCACTTATTTAAGTCTGTGATGACAGTTCCAAAAATTTATCAGCAGATGCAACCACAAAATACCTGCAGCCGAGCCTTCCTTTCTTCTCTGCGTTGGGCCACGGCAACATAGAGAGGCTTCCGGCCGATCATCTTACCATTCATTTCATTCAACTACAAGAAAAAGAAAAAAGATTATGCTATATCGAGACAAACTGTACAATGTGCAAGAGCAGAGTTAAAAGGAGTTTCGCTAAAGGAACAGTAAGAAACTAATTACAGCTCTTGAAGCTTCCTCAGGCATAGAAAAGGCAACAAAGCCAGAGCCTTTGCTTACCCCACGTGGATCAACCAGGACCTGGAAGAATTATATTGAAGGAGGAATACGATAAATATTACCAGAAGAAACAAGCAACGATAGAAAGAAAAGGGAATGAATTAAAGAGCTACCAATTACTTGTGTAAGAACCCATACCTTGCATGATGTTATATTTCCAAACTCAGAAAATAACTCCCTGAGTTTTTCATCAGTTACGCTGTCATCCAAATTTTTCAGATATAAATTAGCAGCTTTCATTTTTTCATATCTACTAATTCTTTCCTGTTCAAATTTAGCTTTTAATTCAGCCTCCCTTTCAGCTCTCTTTTGAGCTCTTCCCACGTACCAAACCTTGTCACCGTTGGTGCTCCCATTCAACTTCTCCACTGCAGCAGCAGCAGAATCTGGGCTTTGGAAGTTTACAAAACCAAAACATCTAGACTTTCCACTTGAGTCCTTCATAATAACTGCACTGGTCATGGTACCATAACGGCCAAAAACTGTCTTAAGGTCCTCATCAGTTGTCATTTCAGACAAATTGTTGACATAAACATTAGTAAACTTAGGTGAAGCACTTTTTTGAGCCCTCTCTTGGTGACGAACAAAGAAACCAACATAAACCTGTTTATCATTTAACAACATGCCATTCAACCGCTGAATCGCATTTTGTGCAGCTTCCTCATTTTCAAACTGTACAAATCCATATCCTTTTGATTGACCACTGCTGTCAATAGCTACTTTGCAAGAAAGTACAGTCCCAAAGGCAGCAAAAGTGTCATGCAATGCTTTGTTATCAATTGATAAATCAAGGTTCTTGATAAATACATTGGCATATCCACTTTTGCGGATACTGGGATCTCGATGAGAATACATTATCCTGATAGGTTTCCCGTTGATAGGTGTAAAGTTCAAAATCTCCTTAGCATTGGCAGCTGAAATTTTAAAAATCAGAATCAGCGTTAGTACTGCAGTTACAAAAAATAAGAAAACATAACAATGAATATATTCATTTAAGCTCCTTATATGGTTGGTTAATCGATGGCAAATAGAGCACAGACAGACTTAATATCCACTTTTTAAGTTTTAACTAATAAATCACCAAAGATAGGCATGTGAGCTCATATTATATATCTATATTTTGAGCCAAAAAATATTAATTATATATAAATTGTACCTACTAGAATCAAAATGGCAATGTAAAAATAACCACTAGAAGAAAAACGTTCGTTGGCTAAGAATACTGAGTTTGCATAAATGAGCGGATGTTCAAAAAGGCGAGAAAGAGAAACTGTAATGGGTGATTTAAGAAGACCATTTAAAAGCTATGATGTTAATGAAGAAACAAAAATAAAAAGAAATCCTCCAAATTCTGAACTCTGGGCATTTCTTCAAACGACCCATAACAAAGATGATAATAACCTTAACTCGAAAGGCAGAATTTCATGGCATTTTGCAGACTATGGAGTTAGACTTATTTCGTTGAGTTATTATCTAGGTAACTTAAAAGGTGCTATTCTTGATTTCACAAATCTCAACTTTCTGTTACACTTCATTGCTGGTCTTGAGTTTTGGGCTATTTAATCAACTATCCCATTGAAACTATAGAACAAGCAAAATCAAGACTTTACGACTAACACAATAAAAAAAATTACGATAAGTTTTATCACATCAAGAAATTCAGATTCCATTCCTTAAATCATTATAGACTATTAGATGAAGACGAGCAGTTTTAAATAGAAATATTGAGAACACATCAAATACGAACAAGCAAGGATTGATTAACCAACAAAAACAAACACACAGATGACAGTACAGTGAAATAGCCAAAAACACAAACAAAAGTAATAATAAATTCTCAAATAAAAAATATTACTTGTACATTATGCAATCCAAAAACGGAAGAAAATAAATAAAAACACGCACTGATCACACAGAAAGAATTGATATTAAAAAACAGCAAAAGTTAAAATCTAAAATCATCAAACACAAAAACAAACAAACAATGATTGATCAATTAAAAAAAAAATTAATTGATGGATTAATTAAAATTCGATATTACCGTCTTGTGGATTGGCGTAATTAACGTAAGCGTAACCGAGCGACGATCGCTTGTTCTGATCACGACAAACCCTGACGGAAACCACCTGTGCCACCTGGCTAAACAGATCATACAGTTGGCTCTCGTTCACGTTCTCTTCCAGATCCCCTACGTACAACGACACATTCCCGAAACCTACCGGCCCCGTAGTCGTCGTCGTCGTCGACGAAGCCGCCGCCGCCGCCGTCGTAACACCCCCAGTCGCCATCTCTCCCTCTCTCAAACGAGACAACAACAATAATCTAACAATAAAAATTAAAAAAAAAAAACTAAAAAAATCAACGCGTCCGAGTTAAAGAGATTGTGAAGAGGAATACTAGGGTTTGGAGTGTTTGGATATAAATGGAATGTGAAAATTTTAGAAATTTATATAATTTTTTTAATTATTTTTGGTTTTTATGGGGCTTTTTTTGAATTTTTTTAAAAAATATTTTAATGTTAATTTCTCTGAAAGAGAGAATGAAAGAGGAGGGAAATGGAAGGAAAGGACGGGAGCGAAGGCTTTATATACGAGCGTTAAGTGAAAGGGATGTGAAACGGTGCGTTGGAGTTTGGGGAAGCGGTTTCGTGTCGATTAAGGATAGGATAGCAAAGAATGAAAGGAAAGCCGCACGTGTGGGTGGAGGCTGACGTGGCATTCAATAAAGCGTTGTGGGGTCCGATGTTGTCTCTGTTTTTCTTGTTTCTTTTTTGGTTTGGTTCTGAAGTAGTCGAAAGAGATTGGTGTTCTTGGAACATTGTCCAATGAAGGGAAGAAACGTGTACGTATTGTAGATGAAAGTGATAGCTTCCTTGTTAGGTTAGTTAAGGGTAAAATTCATCCACCTCCCCAGTGGTTTACAACATGAAATAATTCCACCATCTTATTACTCCATAACATTAAAGTTAACAAATCTTGAAAAAAAAAAAAAAATATATATATATATATATAACACAATTATATATCGCTGTAATTTTATAAATATATTTGGATTTATAAAAATAAAAATAAATTTATTTTTTAGAATCCTTATAAAAAATAAATTATAAAAATTACATCAATTCCATATGAGTATAAGTTGGATTTTTAATTAAAGATCAAAGAATAATCATATAAAAAATTTAGGATATTTATGATTTTTTTTTTAAATTTATAGGATTTTTTTATGGGTCTAGATTAATTTTTTTATTTTATTTTTTGAAAATTCCTTTTTTTATTAGCTTGTTTTCGTTTGCATATATTTCATGGTAAAGTGACATATAATTGTGTTATTTTCTCCAAATTTAATAAATTTAGAATAATTCCTTTATAGCTAAAATTTAGCGTACCATATATCTCCATAGCACCAATTTGATTAAAAAAAACTAGTTTTAAAAGATAAATTAGGGATCAATACTTTGATTAAAAAAAAACTAGGTTTTAAAGATAAGTGATCAAAGAAATTAGGGTTTAATATTTGTAGTGTATGTTGATGGGTTTACAGTTTACTAAGTATAATTTTTTTAGTTATTTTTCTAAATCTTTTATTTATGTCTTTATTAGTGAATTACTATTGAGTTAAAATATGAAACATTTTTGTAAAGTTCTCTCATTGAGTCCCATAAAATAAAAAAGAATAGTCGTAGAATGATCAACCACAAAAGCGTAAATAATTTAGTTACGAAACCAAACCCTTATAAACTAGTCTAGGACTCATTCACTAATAATATGAGATGTGACAATGAGGCTATTCGCAATGGTTTTTTCCCCCACAAATGCCTTTACCTTCAAGCTTGGCGAGTTGTTTATTATCATCTTGTTTTTTATCATGCATAAAGAAGAAGAAAAGTTTTCAAATAAATGCTTAAATATTAACTCAAGAAAAGCATAATTCCACGACCAAATGCATTTGTCTTTCATTTTCTCACGCCAACTGTTACACTTAAGTTCTATGTATCTTCCCCATCTTCTCGGCAATTTCAGACGTTGCAGTTTTTAGTGTTCGGAAACTCTCCTACACTTGCTGGGAAATATTCCATCTATAATATATTAGTAGCCTCTGCGTCACGATTTCAAAAGAATTGATTTAGACAAACAAAATCTCTAGTTGCAAAGAAAATGAAGGAGGATATGTGATGTAGGACATGCATATAATATTTTACTTAAGTGATAATTCATCTTTTAGAGATTTTGATTCGGGATTTTGACTTTCTAATTGAAGTAGAATTCTAAATTTAGTTATGTTGGTCTAATGTATATAAGATATAATATTATAGTCTGTAAATTTCAGATTTGATTGTTGATTATTGATACAGGATTCGGACATTCTCCTTTCTCCTTACTCTTTCCTTTCGTGATTGTGTTCCCCATCAATATAATTATATGGTTAGGTTTAATTTTGGAATATTAGACGGAATATAGACATTTGTTTTGGGTTATTTGGTCTACATTTATATAAAATTTAATTTGGTCAACATTTATACAAATCGAACTAAAGTTTTCACTGGATATTCTTGGTTTCGTAGTATCTTGAAATCAATATTCCAGCTGGCTGTATCAAGTGAAATACGTGGTGACCAAAGATAGTTTTATTTCTTGCGCGTGCAATGCATGGTTTAATTCTTTATCATCTTCATTTTATTCCAATAGGTTTCCAAAGATATGGTTTTACAGGAAAGGGGAAAAGAACAAATAAAATCAATATTCCTCTTAATCGATTTTATAAGTTCAAATGAAATGACATGTTATATACTTAAATATGAAAAAGTATATTTTAGTGTAGTGAAGTACTTCTTCTTTATGACAAAATACAACTTGTTAGAGTGNAGAACAAATAAAATCAATATTCCTCTTAATCGATTTTATAAGTTCAAATGAAATGACATGTTATATACTTAAATCTGAAAAAGTATATTTTAGTGTAGTGAAGTACTTCTTCTTTATGACAAAATACAACTTGTTAGAGTGTGACATGAATCCTTGTTTGGAGAAATTGAGTCAAAGATCTGCGGCTCTGATTGATTTCCTTTTAGGATTAGGTTTTATGATTTGTTTTTATTTAGGATTCTATTTTTCTAAGTTTACTTGACTTTTATAATTCTCACTGAAGTAGGATTAGTAGAAGATATAGGAAAACAAAGTTGTTGAATCAATATAAGTCAGACTTCTAGAAGGCTCTTATTAGGACTAGAAAATCTTCATATTCTATTATAAATATGGAGATTGAGATATCCCCTTTTGTACCTTTCTTTTATAGTAAAATTTTTTTTCTTCTTTGCCCGTAGTTTTTTTCCCTTCTTGGGGTTTTTCATTTAAATCTTGTATATTATTCTTGAGTATTTCATTCAGTTTTTTATTTGTTATTGCGTCAAAAACCTTACAAAATTGATATTAGAGCAAAGGTTCATTTTATTATTTTTACGGTTACTGTTCACTGTTCACTGTTTGCTATTACTATTCACATGACACTATTTACATTATACTATTTTAGGATCAGGATTTATTGTTGCATTGACATCCATAAAATACAAAATTTCGCTTTTAGATCGCAATACTAGATTCTTGTTGTGGCAGGTCAAGATGCACATAGTTCTTGTGCAGATAGATTTGGATTATGTGCTTTATGGGTTTGATAAGATGCCATCGTCATGGTCCAATAAAGACAAGCAAAGAAAAGATAGAAAGTGTTTATCTCAATTCACCTGCACCTGTCAAATCAAATTCTACAAAACATATTGAAATAGAAAACTATTGCTGCATCATGGTTGAAATTGGAGCAGTTATGTAAGGAGAAGACACTATCCACCAAACTGCATGTGAAACAATGTTTATACTCACATGGTATGACTAAAGGTACTTCTTTTGATGATCATCTAAGTGGATTTAAAGAGATTGTTTCTGACTTGAAAAGTTTGAAAATTAAGTATGATGAATTAGATATGTCATTGATCTTGTTGTGTTCCCTACCTCCCTCATATTTGAATTTTAAAAATATCTTATTGTATAGTCTTGACACCTTTACCGTAGATAAGGTTTATGATGCATTGTATTGTAAGAAAAAGATAGATCATAAATTGATATGGGTGAATTAGAGTGTCAAGGTGAGGGTTTTGTTGTTAGGTGGAGAACAAAAGATAAGAATTCTGAAATAGTAGGAAGGGTAGATCTAAGTCTAGATATATAAATTTTTATAATTACTTCAAGAAGAAAGGACACATCAAAACAAATTGTAATAAGCTACAAAACAATAACAAGAAAGCAGGTTCTAATCAAAAGCGTAAACAACATGAAAATACCAGTGTAGCCAATGTTACTGAAGATTTCAAAAATGATGGAGAACTCTTAATAATCCATGATGATTCCTGTTAAACAAATGAATATTGGATCCTCAATTTAGCTTGTACGTTTCATATGTGTCCCAATCAGGACTAGTTTTCAACATATATAAAACAATGGGACAATTTCAAATAGTACCTTTGTGTTTTGGCTTAATTTCAAGTAGAAAGCGAGTTTAGCACTTTCATCAACAAGACTCCTGAGGTTTGCTTTTTTTAATCAACTGCTAATTTTAACCCTTAAAAATACATAT
>JANKKC010042987.1:0-10798 GCA_026225755.1 Bursera bipinnata
ACTCATTACAATTATAATATACAAGGAGATCTTGGTATATTTCCTTCAACATACTCCTTAATTATTGTGACAAGGTTTTACTACCTTCTTATGCCTTCACACATACACTTTTGGAACGTACTTGCCAGAGTGGCCATTCCTATCAATACTCCTTCCCCCCCCAAAGAAAAAGCCACCTTGTCCTCAAGGTGGAAGGAAGGAAACTGTTGAGAAAGAGTCGAGCAGGATTTAACCAACACTTCAACTTCACCGTTTAAAAGAGTGCAATGATCCAGCACAGCCTCAGGAAAAACGTCTAATTGCATGACATCAGTCAAAGCAGCAAGAAGGGGCTAAGGGGAAAGTGTAGAAGAATGTGCTGGTTTCAATTGGGACACATGAAAAACTGGATGAATGCAAGCAGTTGGTGGTAACGATAAGCAATAAGCAGCAGACCCAATACGCTTCAGGACTTAAAAAGAACCATAAAATCTGGGACTCAATTTTTCATCACGGCGGCGGGTGAGAGATTGAAACTTATAAGGTTGTAGGCGAAGAAACACCATATCCTAGGGCTAAACACCACATCTTAACGTTTAGCATCAGCAATCTTCTTCATTCGTTCTTGTGCTGCTAGCAAATTAGCCTTCAATTCTTATAAAATAACATTCCGGGTTAATAATTGCTGATGCACTTCATCCAAAATAGTGCCATCCCCAGTATATTTTAAAAGAAGTGGAGGGTCCAAACCGTAAAGAGCCTTGAAAGGTGTCATACCTGCCGAACTGTGAAAGGTGCTGTTATACCAAAATTCAGCCCAACATAGCCATTTTGTCCACTGTTTTGGCTGATTGCCAACAAAGCAACGGAGATAAGTTTCTAAACACCGATTGACTACTTCTGTTTGATCACCATTTGAGGATGGTATACAAAACTAAACTTTAGCTGGGTACCACTACACTTGAACAAGGAAGACCAGAACAAACTCATAAAAACTCAGTCCCGATCTGTAACAATTGACTGAGGAAAACCATGCAAACGAACATCTCTTTCACAAATAAGGCTGAGACCTCCTTGGCAGTATGAGGATGGCTGAGAGGCAAAAAATGAGCAAACTTAGCGAAGCGGTCAACCACTACGAAAATGGTATCCACCCCACCTACGCATGGTAACCCATCGATAAAGTCCATGGAGATAGCTTCCCAAGCATGCTTCGGTACGGGAAGAGGCTGCAACAAACTAGCAGGCTTCATGGCTGCATATTTTTTACGTTGGCAGGTGTCACAAAGTTGGACAAATTTCTGAACATCCTTCCGAAGACCATCCTAGAAGAAAAATGAAGCTAGCCTTTTATAAGTTTGGTAAAAACCGGAATGGCCACCCAATGGAGAAGAATGGAATTCATGAAGAAGAGCGGGGATACGAGAAGAAGATTTAGGATGACCAATCTACCCTCAAAGAATAAACACCCGTCACGGAAGGTGTAACCAGGCCTACTGCTCGGGTTAATCAATATACTCTGAATAATGGAACTTAGGGTGGCATCCTGAAGGAGTTCATCTGCTAACCCCTGGAACTCATGACAGTGTACCATAGACCATGCCGTCAAAAACAAGGAAGCCTGGTCAAAAGAGGGCTGTCGAATCCCTAGAAGGCCTCTCGAATAAGGTAATCTAGATAAAGCGTTTGCGGCATTATTCTGGAAACCTAACTTGAAGCGGGTTTCAAAATCAAATCCCACCAATTTGGTAATTAATCGTTGTTGTTCCCCTGTCAAAAGCAGTTGGTCCAAAAGGTATTTTAAACTACGTTGATCAGTAATGATGATGAGGTGGCGACCCAATAAATAATGTCTCCATTTCTAAACAGTCAACACAATAGCAAGCGGTTCCCTCTCATATATTGATTTGGCTTGCTGCCTAGAAAAGAGTGCTTGTCTGAAAAAAGAGATTGACTGACCTTCTTGCATAAGAACAGCACCAATGCCCAAACCAAACGCATCAGCTTCCACCACGAATTCCCTGGAAAAATCAAGACCTGCTAGTAAAGGTAAGATAGTCATTGTTGACTTGAGAGTTTCAAAAGCTCGTTCAGCAGCAGGACTCCACACAAAAGAATCCTTCTTTATTAATTGGGTCAACGGCTGGACCATCTTACCATATCCTTTAACAAACCGACGGTAATATCCGGTGAGCCCCAAAAAACCTCGTAGACCCTTAATAAGGAATGGGCCATTGGTGCATACACTGTAGCCTCTCTAGGTCTGCCTCTACCCCCTGAGTAGATATGACATGACCTAAATAGACCAATTTTGATTGAGCAAATGAGCACTTCTTACGGTTAATGGCTAAGTGATTAGCTGCCAAAATCCTAAAAGTGATCATTAAATGGTCGAGATGAGAAGCCAAATCTACACTGTAAACTAGGATGTCATAAAAAAAAAGAATGAACTTCCGAAGATGTGGCCGAAAAATATCATTCATAAGAGAGTGAAAGGTGGCGGGGACATTAGTCAACCCAAAGAGTATGATTAAAAATTCAAAATGGCCATCATGAGTTCGAAAGGCTGTTTTACCCATATCTTCCTCTTTAACTCGGATTTGATGATACCCCGAGCGCAAATCAACTTTTGTAAAAATTGTAGCACCGCTTAATTCATCCAACAATCGTCGATAACCGGAATGGGAAATTTATCTGGGATGGTTAAGCGGTTGAGAGCTCGGTGGTCCACATATAACCTCCAACTGCCATCTTTTTTTTTTTTTACTAACAAAATTGGGCTGGAAAAGGGACTGTAGCTGGGTCGAATAATGTTGGCTTTTAACATCTCCGCAATCAATTTCTCAATCTCAGTCTTCTGAATATGAGGATATCGGTAGGGTCGAATGTTAGGTGACATAGCATCAGTCTTCAAGGGAATCGCATGGTCATGGGGCCTGCGTTCCGGAAGACCCACTTTTTCATAAAAAATGTCAACGAATTGAAGGAGTAAATCAGCTACCGAAAGATGAATTTCTGAATCCGACAGTGTGAGATCAACTGTCAAATCCATGCTATTTAACTCAACCATTACGCTTTGACCACCTTGTCTTATTGCTTTTAGCACAGTTTTAACAGACCCCACTGTCTAATCCAAAGGAGGATCCCCCCGAAGAATAATTTTTCTTCCACGCCAGTTAAATTTTAATGTTAAAGCCTTAAAATCGGCTGCAATCTCCCCTTTTTCCCGTAGCCAAGTTAAACCCAAAATCAAATCTGTACCTTCCAAAGGAAATATGTAAAAATCATCAACAATCTCTATACCCTGTAGCTAGATATTCAAAGATCGGCAAACGCCACCTCCCTTTCGGCAAAATCCATCAACAACCTTGACCCCGAATTTTTTGTTACAATCAGTTGAAAGGCCCAATCGATCCACCACTCCCGAAGCGATAAAGCTGTGTGAGGCACCACAATCAATAAGGATAACCACTCTCTCTGACCCGATAAATCCCATCAGTTTCACGGTATTGGGATTAGAGACTCCTATGACAGAATGAGAGGAGAGCTCTAAAATTTTTGCAGAGGTTGCGTTCGCAACGTCATCGTGGGAACAAGGAAAGACTGAGAAACTGTTGGAACCTCCAGCTGACCCGTGTCGTCCTTACCATCATCCAGGTCCTCCACCACCAAGAGATATAACTGGGGATTTTTTGCACCGGTGGCCCGAAGAGTACTTCTCCTCGCATCGGAATCAGAGACCATTATCTCGGCGTTCCTGTTCTTCTCGTCGAGATAGTCATCGGTAATTGGTTCGTCGAGCTCCGATCGTTGGTTTTTCTACTCTGATTGGCCGGTCGGTGAAGCTGCTAGCCACAGAGTGACCTAAAGAGCGGCTGACCTCAATAAATTTGGGAGTCGTATACGTTGGTATAATGCGGTTCAACTAGGGTTTGCGCTGGGTCGGGTTTAAAAAACTAGAGCCCACTACTCATTTTTTATGGTTCCCTTCTACAAATTGACTCAAAGCCCAATTCTTCTCTTCGATCCTTGAGCTAGAGATATTATAGCTGGAAGAGTAGTTAGCTAAAAGACTCGTACCTCTTTTTTAATATCCTCACGCAAGCCCTTGATGAAGACGCCGGTGAGCACTTCTTCATCCGGTCGTCTGATAGAGGAAGACAGCCTTTCAAAGTTCTCTCGATAAACTGCTACTGTACTTTCCTACTTCAAAGCCATCTAAGGCCTTGTAAGTACCCATTGAGCTCGTAGTTTGAAAACGCTCCAAGAGGGCAGTCTTGAAATCCAACCAGGTAAGAAAAGTTGTTCTTTGTTCTACCCAGTGAAACCAATGCAATGCTTTTCCCTCCAAATAGACAAACACCGAAGAAACTCGGTCATATTCTTTAATCTGATTTATCCTGAAATATCGGTCAGCACGGCTAATCCACCCAATCGGACGCTCTCCAGTGAACACTGGTAACTTCAGTCTCAATTCTCTCCTTCCATTTCTTGATTTCGATTTGCCCACGAAACTACCTCCTTCATCATACTGGTAACTTCAGTCTCAATTCTCTCCTTCCATTTCCTGATTTCGATTTGCCCACGAAACTACCTCCTTCATCATCCTTGTGTTTCCCTCTATCACTACGTGACCCCTCCGTATCAGCGTCATATTTCTTCTTAATCTAGTCTTGGATTTGTTGCAAACAATCCTTCATTGCTCCCATTTCAGACTTCAAACTCTCTTTCATCTCTTTTAATTCTTTCTCCATTGAATCCTCTCTACTGCCAGAACGAGTTTTAACCATTACCCACACCCCAAAAATGCTCTGATACCAATTTGTTAGGTTCAGGTTCAAAAGATCAAATAATATACCTAAGCTCATAAACAAAAGCAAAGAACAGAAAGTAACATATTCATTAGCTAGCTTTCGAGGAGCCAGCAACCTCCCAAACAATTCCAGAAAATATTCCCTACTCTATTCCTATCATTAACCTTCTTTTATTCTAAGCTCTGTAACAAACTCCATAACCAATTCTCCCACCAACCAACCTACCCTTGACACGTATCAAACCTCACCTCACAACCTAAGGTACTACTACCTTCTTGTGCCTTCGCACATACACCTTTGTAACGGACTTACCAGACTGGCCATTCCTAGCTATCAGATATTTTCTCAATATCAGATTGATTGGGCTTGGTTGTTTCTCAATAACATGATTGTTTGCAATTCATTTTGCATAGAGAATGAGAGGAATTTGGATTCAATTTGTTTTTCCTTAACTTATTGACAAATGTTGAAAAGGGTGAAGGTTGGCTTTGTGAGTTTTTTTTTTTTGGGGGGGNCCCCCCCCCCCCCCCTGGTTCTTAGTTCTTATCGAGAAATGTAGAGATTGTTGAAGACTTATCTTGAAAAACAGGTAGAATTGTTGCAATGTGAATATTTGTTCCTTTGAGTTCCTTTGATAAGGTACTCTTATTTTAAAATAATTGTTCAGAAAGGGAAAAAATTACAATCACTAAACCAACCAAATATCTTTTCTTAGGAAATAGTCAAATCAATTGCTTAGAAACTATTATTCAGAAGAGGATCCAATTTTTTATGTTTTTGATAGAGATATGTTAAGAAAAAATGATGTGTGGCATTAAATATCAATTATGTACTTTTGCTTACTTTTAGATTCATTGCTCACTAAATTACTGCTTGTTGGGTTTGTTGCAAAGCAATCCATTTTGAGTTTCTTTCATTATTAAGATCCTAGTGCTTGGTGAGAAGGAAAGAAATTACGGTTTGAATCTCAGGTATACCCTAAATCTTACAAATATAGTTACCCTTATTTTGGCTTCTTTTAAGTGGAATCAGTTCATTGATTTGAGAGAATAGCAAGGTTGTATATGAATACCAGGGCACATGTTTTTACTGCACATACAAGAATTCCTTTAATTTGTTTCCTGTTCCATTAGGTGGCTTTGGAGAATTAAACTTAAACTTGGCCTGCTTGTTGGATATTAATATTGTTTTTTGTTCATTAAAGATCTATTCACCATTTGGGTCAGACCGTTGCAAAGCTAATATGCATCTTTCTTAAGTGCTTTTGTCAGTAATACTTTCTTGTTTTATGAGAAGTATATAAAAAAAAGAAGAAATTGATTCGTATAATTACTATTGGCTTGCTTTTCCAAAAATTGTTGGGGTTGGGTTTGTTTAACCCTTGGCTTCTTTGTCAATGATGGTTGGTCAGTGGAATTTATCTACCTACCTTCAGCTTGTTTCTTAACAAAATATCATGTTGGTTGCCAAGTAAATGCATTGATTAAAAACGTTTGAAGCAGCTTTTGATCGGAATAGATCTTGTTGGTCCTATGTAATTACATGCATTGGCTTGCGTCTGTACAGAATTTGAACTAGCAATCAAGTGACAGTGGAGTTTCTGTATTTAGATTTTCATGAATTTCAGTTTCCTTGTTCTTACTTAACACATTTGCTCACAAAAGTTTTAAATCTGATGTTTATTCCTTTTTCACTTGGAGCTGTCTTGGTGTAGAAACATCTATATGTTAGATTTATAGGCATGTTGTTTGCTTTCATTGAAACAATGTTGCATTTGTTCTGAAGAAATAGTTGTTCTTTCGGCTAATTTTACTTGGGTCTTTTTCTCATGTTGTGGCTTCTCAGTTTAACATTTGTTGATTTTGCTTCTTTACAAGGAACTCTCAAGCAATTCTTTGACTTGGTAATGTGGGATAAAAAGTATTAACCTCATTTCAAGAAAATGCTCTGTAGACATATTTGAGTAGTAGCACAGCAATTTTGTTGGGCTTCTTTTGTATGCCACTGTGATAGAGATTTCATGCTCAACATGGGATCCTTATTTCCAGGATATGTCTCTTTACTCTAGAAAACATAATAATGCTTGGCACTCTGTTATGCAATAATTTCGTGATATTGTTTTACCTTACCGTATCTTGATTCAAGAGTGGACCAGTTTAAGATGATGATGAAGTTATTTACTTCTATTTTCAATCTCCTTTTAGGAGTTTTGATAGTGGTGTAAGGATCAAGTGTAGGTTTTTGAGAAAGTTATTTACTAGACGAAGATAAAACCCTGTAGACATGCCTTTTCGAACTGGGGAAGCTGTGGCAAAACAAGGTTTAATAATAAGAAGGGGAAATTGAATTAATTGTGTAGTGCTGTTACTCGTGGTAGTATGGCCAAGCCCAATATGTCTGGTGTTATAAGGCTTTTGAATTAATCTCATCTTAGGGCTTTTACTCTAGTCTAGGATTGCCATCTTTGGGCAAGCATATATATTCATTAGCTAACTACCACACTGCTGTTAATGTTTCTGGCTAGGAGATTGATCTCAACGCCGTGGTTAATCCCTACAACAACACTTTTGAATAGATTGATTTTTAGACCTGAGATTAAACTTTTTTTATAGCAAATATGCATGTGACATGTTGAACATTACATGACCCTTTTTAAGGTTTTAAGTGTCTAGCTCTTCGTGTTAGATGAGTGTATTGCTTTTACTAAGGGGAAATGACAATAACCCCCCAATTAAATTTGAAGAAAACACTTAGCCCCACATTTTTACTAAACTAACACTTACCCCCAAATACCCCTAAAAAACTAACATTTACCCCCCAAATATTTGGGGGGTAAATATTAGTTTTGAGAAAACAGTGATAATTTTTTGGGGGATAAGTGTTAGTTTAAGAAAAATGTGGGGTTAAGTGTTTTCTTGAAATCTAATTGGGGGGTCAGAGTAAATTCCCCCTTTTACTAATGGTTTTTAAGGTTTTAAGGGTCTAGCTCTTACTGTTCGGGATAAAAACGATTTTGCTTCTTAATACTAAAGATTTAGCCATATAGAATATCATTATAATGACACCTAGCAAGATAAATAGCAATGTTGTGTCATTTAAGCGGTAGGACAAGCTTGCTTAGAGATAGCCATTTAATTGGTTAAGAGTAGGGATGCAATCTTGCCCCGTGGGGATACGCCCCTGCAGGCTCGTTCCGAATTTGGAGTCGGTAAATAAATAATTTTTCGGGGACGAATAGGAGACAATGGTGAAAATTCAGTCTCAAAAATCATTTGAAGCTAAGGATGGAGAATATTATCCTCGCTCCTACCTAATCCTTGAATTAATTAAATTTGGAAAATAAATAAAATATATGTTTGAGTAAACGATCTTATAAATATTGAATGCCCTTTGTATTTTTAGATATTGACTTTTATTTATATATTTAGATTAATGTCAATTAATTGGATTTTTTAATTTTATATATGTATAAACTTGAATTAGGATAAGAACCATATACTTTTATTAGGTATTATGAATGTGATCATTATTATTATTATTTAAAAAAAAAGTAATTATTTTAAGGTTTTTTGGGTTTAGATCCTTATGAGGTTCTCTATATTCATTCGGAGATTCCTAAACCATTCTTGATGGTCCTGTAAGTTAGTAAATAAATGATTTAATCAGGAATATGGATTGAATTCCTATCTAGGGAGGGGGATATGGATGATAATCTCTTACCCGATTGTCATCCATGGTTAGGAAATATAGAGTTAAGGAAGTTCTATAAGAAGATCAAAGGCACAAGATCACAAGGAACGAGTTTGATGTGAAGAATGGTGGAGTCATCTATAGCAAATGATGTCTTCATTGACTGCATGTTATTGTTAGATTGCTTTGGTTTTCAGGTTAAAAAATGGTTGTGCAAGAAAATAAATGTTTAGCAAAAGTGAATCATAGAACTCATATGTAAGCCATTTTTACTGGGGCGTCAGAGACATAATTAACTGTTAACATAAGGGTGGGTCACATTTCCAACGAGGCTCGCTGTCTCCTACCTTTCGCCTTCTACTATCTACTGGTGTTTGACGTCAGTCTGAAAATGTTTATTAAACAAAATGAAGCTTGTCATTAGTTACCAACTCTGCCACCTCATCCTCATAATCTCCTCTTCCTTTTTTCTTGACAAAGGTTTGCAGTTCTCAAAATTTATTTAAGAGGTCAGAGTATATCTCGTTTAGTTTATAATAACTGTTTCTACTTGACATATCTAATGGGATATTTTCTTTTGAACCCTCAAAAAATTTTAAAGTCCAGTCTACATTTCACTTGAATGTATAACTAACATTCATCCCTAAAATTTAACTTCTGTTGATTATTCTGAATTGTGTTACAGTAAAAATTCAGAATAAATACAGAACATCCCTCTAATATATGTAAAAATAAAAAATCATCTTTGTTGATTATAAATTAATATATAGACTTATATTTTTTATAAACTTTTAAAACTAATTAATATTGTAGTGTTTTATCAATATTTTATTATTAAAATAATAAAATAATATAAAATCTTTAAAAATTAATAAAAATTTATGTAGAAACAATAAAGATATATTTTATTTGTTAAATATTGTAAATTTAAACAATTTAGTAAACAGTTACTAAATAATTTTACTCACTAAAATTATTTAGTTTTTAATAAATTATTTACTAAAATTTATTTACTTAATTTACTAAAATATTTAGTAAATGAAATATGTTTTTATTATTTAAATTTATTAAAATTATTTAGTTTTAGTAATTATTTTATTTGTTTAATTTATGAAAATTATTTAGTAAATTATTTAAATTCATAAATATTATTTAGTAAACCAAATATTTTTTTATTTTTTTTGTATATTCTTATAACATTTTTATTAATTTTTAAATATTTTATATTAATTTAGTAAATAAAATATTGTTAATATCGTTACAATGTCAATTAGTTTCAAAATATTATAAAAAATAACGTCTTTACGTTATTTTATAATCAAAATGGTGAATTTATTATTTTTAGGTATATCATATGAATATTTATATATTTATCCTGATTTTTTGTCTGAAGCATCGTTAAGTATAACTAATTGACGTTAAGTTTTAAGATTCACTATTAACTCTGGATACAGGTAAGATATTGACTTATCTTTACTATTTTTTGGGGGGTCGAAAATACAAACCCCCGTACCCAGCTCTCAAGATTACCCATGATATAATCAAATCAACGAAACTCATATTATTCGCTAATCTTCATTATTTTATAAATATTTATATTAATTAAAATGACATTATTGGCAAGTCTTCATTTATTAATTAATATATACTACCTTGTCTACTCCTCTACCACCTTATAGTGTCCACACCACGTTCAACACTACCTACACTTACCTGCAACTGCAATTTCTTCCTCCAATAAAGAGACATCAGAGAAGAGAAGACAACATTAACAAATGGAAGGTGATCAAAGCGGTCCTTCTGCTTCAGATGAAAAGGAAATTATGAAAGAGCCATTATTGAGCAACCCAAATGCAAAGGGAGGTCTCAGAACCATGCCTTTTATCATACGTAACACGTGCATCCAGATCCATCAAATCATTCTTTTTACTGCGTGCATGTAACGATCGAACTGAGTTGTTGTTATTATTGTTGGTTTGGCAGTAAACGAGGCATTTGAGAGGGTGGCAAGTACTGGGTTAACAGCAAACATGATAATGTATCTGTCAAAAGAGTATAACGTGGGAATTACAGCAGGAGCTAACATACTCTTCTTCTGGTCAGCTGCCTCTTATTTTACGCCGATACTCGGTATTAAAGGCTTAAATATTCAAGTTAAGCCCACACCTACAAGCTTAAGCTTTTAGGAAAGTGGTAAATTTAACATGGTATCAGAGCTATAGTGACCTAACGGTCCAGGTTCGAATCCCCTCCGTGTCATTTAATTAAAAAATAAAAAAAAGTTATTATTTAGCCCACTTGTAAGACCCGCTGAG
>JANKKC010042988.1:0-10801 GCA_026225755.1 Bursera bipinnata
AAATCAATGTGTTAGACTCAACTATCTGCAGATTCTAGTCTTAACCTGCATTAACTCGGGAACATCTTTACCAGAATCCCAAAACAAAATCCACATAAAAATCGGTGAACGGACTTCGAAACAAATGAACAATTAACTCTAACTAAAGGGAATTAGTCCTGCCAAAAAGTTTTTATCTTTTTTTTTTTTTCAACTTTTGACGAAAAGAAATTCTACTTCTAAAGACAAAATAAGAATAATAATTAACAAAGAGGGTTTTCCATGCCTTTTCTTCGTCTGACAGTACAGATGCATAGCTGTGATGCGACCTTTGGTTTGAAGGGGGCTCTAAATGGAGATAAAATCCTGACGATTGGTTCTCTGATGAAGATAACGATGACCCAGAGTGCGGGAAAAAGTTCTTCTGTTTCACAGTTTTGATCCATCTTAATAAGTTAACCAAATAAATAATGAAAAATCACTAAACATAAACATGACTAAACATTACCGTAGGAGAAGGGTATTGGCAATGTGTCTTTTGCAGCAGAAGAGAAGACTGATGCCTTTGATCTGATCTGTTTACAAAATTTGTCAAAAATGGATATCCAGATGAGATTTTAGGACCTTCCTCGTACATGCTTGACTCACAAGAACTCCACACTGCGGGCAACAAGGCCTGTTCAGGCAAAACCATGCCTGATCCACCCACGTGTACACCATTACTGCCACGTCCCAAGAGTGAATTCTTACCACCATTACCGTAAAGCATAGTCATTGGTGGAGAAGGTGGACAGAAGTGATTATGATCCGGAATGAATGAAACATTTCCTGTCAAAGAATTGAAGCTGATAAAAATGAATTGCGAAACTTAATTTGAAAGACATAGTGCATGAAGAGAACCATTCAATAATCTTGCCTTGGTCTACATTATTTTTACTCTCTTGTTCTTTCAAGATCTTCTCTAGTTCTGCCACTCCTGGACCCCTTTTAGGGACTCTTTGTCGCTTAGGCTTCTTCATAATAAGACCTGCATAATCACCATCATCACCGATACTACCACTCACACCTGCACCACTACTGCTTGTATTGCTACACATTTGTTCTTCTTGTCGCTTTGGTTGGTTTTTTTACTTTCTGCAAGGTTAAGATTGATCAACAATTATGAAGGCGATAAGTCTAAATTTAAATAACAAAACGAAGTAACCCAAGTGAGAGAATTCAGAAAATAACAAGAATCCCCATTTTCAAGATCACAAAATCTAAAACTAGTAAGGAGAATCAATTCAAAAACCGAGATAAAAGGAAAGGAGTTGAAACCGGATACCCAAGCGTAATGTAAAGAAGTAAAATTAAGGAAAGTCCTCCCTTGTTTTCAGCTCATAAAGATATCAGAGAGACAAAAGTGGGGGAAGGTATCTACAGCGTTTCCGGGATTTTCTCAGCAAATTTTGTCTGTCTGAGAAGGAAAAAGGAAACCAACAAGAGGAGTTTCCTAGGCCCAGAAGTTCTCATTTCTCAACTATCTCGAGTCCTCCCCATGTGAGTAAACCTCAACAAGATCTGTTTCACATATGCTAGCTGCTACTATTAGACCATGAACTGTAACATATGACCTATGCCATGCACTATGTGTCTATTCTGAGCAAATCTTTGACATTTATAAAGTCAGTTCTTTTACTTTTCTTGTAACATTGCATGGAATTCATGGAGTTGGTTATGGTCTCCCGTTAGGAAAGAGACTTTTATATAGAGTTACTAATTAGCATGCTTCATTGCAGGTGAAGTTCCAATGAATAGAAGATCTCTTTTTCTGTAATATTAATTTGGATTTCAAATTTCCACCAAGTCTTGAAATATTGTAATTAATTTGTTTCATAATTTTATCTATGCGTGTGTATCAATTTTGGTATCATGGTAAAAGCCTGCGAAGAAGAAACTCCATCAATGGAAAGCCCAGTGCCAAGCGAAAGACATAAATGACCATAGGTAAAAAATTGTGGTCATAAATGAAACGAAACCTTATTTGACGAAGCAAATCTCCAGGCTGGCAACATAAATGTTATGCATCTTTGAAGCTAGCTGCATCTAGTTCTTTAAGGCAACCAATCTATATTTTCTGAGCCTTAAATATATATGGGAAAGAGCTAAAGCTTTCACGTATTTCAATTAAAACTAACCAAATCTTTCATTTAGGTATATGTATTTTTCTTAATTTTCTCTAAATTTCTGGACCAATGAAGATTGCTTAATGGGGAATACTGTAGCAACTGCAAAGCGACAAAGATACAATCACATGGGTTAGAAGACAACTATCTTATCTCATTATGAAGAGGATCCGAATATTATAATTAAGCTGCAGTTAGACCAATTATAGACAGATCCTACCAAATATAGGTTCCACAAAGAATGCTCTCCCAAATGGAATTGGAACCTAAAATCAGATATGAAAAGGCAGATTTCTTCTCTAGGTAAAAGCCAAGAAGTGGGTCATTATCATCTTATTAGATTGATCATTGTTCAATTAGCAAAAAGAGTTGGCTTGGTTTTAAAACTCAAGTTAAACTCTCTGCACGTATGTAGCCATATATGCCTCTATATCAAATATTTCCTAGGAAAAGATAGAAGAAACAGATTTTTTTCCGCATTTAGCTAAGTTAAGATATCATTGTTCTGAAATTGCATGTTTAATTTTTCAAAGTTACTGTCACGCCATAGTCATCTGTTTGATAAACTGGGAATATCAACCAAAATCGGGTAGCAACTGAAGCAGTTTGACAGGCGATTCTGGGTAGGAGAATAAAAATGATGATATTCCATCATAATTGCTGGCTAAAACGTCTTGCATTATCAATGATACCTTGAACTGTGACCTGTGAGATTGCAAGGAACATAACTGTCTAGTGCAATTTTATTTCATGGAAATTAATATCCTGATTTCTTCATCATTTTACCACATAAAATCTTCACATAGAGAACTAAAATTAGGAAAAGTTGTGAAGGAGAGTAACAAAGCAACATGTAGAAGTTGAGTGATGAGAAATTTTTTTCTTTTCCAAGTTTGAAATTTCCACTTGGGAACAAGTCATTTAAATGATATAAAGATAGTAACGCAGTTTGTTAGCTATCAATATCATTTTCTCCAAAAGAAATTTCCACCAACCTACCCCTTGTTTTGCATTCTCTTGGGCCATTCTAGGCTCTGTAACTTCTGACACTACTTAATGAGCCTAGCCTTACAAAAGCACAATCCTGTTTGGCAGATAATAATTCATAATTCACAACAATGTGGGCTATGCAATAACCTCTCTTCTTGGGCTCGTTAAGGTCGATGTGTTAGTACGTTAGATAGGCTTTGGCTCCAAGCTCCAAGCTCCAACTCTTAACTCCTAAAACCTTTATAGACAAACAATTAATTATAAGATACTGTAGTTAATTATTGAGTTGAGTCTACAAGATTATGGTCTACTCATTAAATATGAATTTGCAATTTGTTATGACACTCAAATTTAATTATAGAATGTTAAAATGCCAACATTGTAATAAAGTTATAAAATTATCATAAAGTTTTCATGTAAGTCCTCAAACAATAATAATAGCAATAAGATCTAATGAAAGGCATACTCCTTGGATGAAATCATGAATATAACTAGTTGTATATTGTACTAGTAGCCAAACTAGCTTTTTATTCCACCATCTCAGAAGTGAAGAATAGAACACATGGTGGGAAGGAATCCACATGTGCAGATTAGCCCTAATAAGCTATATATATAGATGCTAATGCTATGCATAGACATCAACATTAATTATCTTTTGGTAGGTTGTATAGTAACAATATGATAATGATTTGGGATAAAGCTAAATTCAAATAATTTGACAAGATGTTTTCTTTCTTTGTTTTTAGAAGCCTTATCCATTTTGATTTTATAGCATTTATATCCCTTAATTTTTCTTTGAATTTAGACTAAAAGCTGCTAATTACGATTACTAAAGTGGATGAATGGCCATGTTGACGGTTGAAAAGTCTCGTCACAAAAGTATTTGGAATGGATTATTCAACAAATGGAACTATTAAGAATAAAAGACCACTAAGCTCACGGGAAGGTCCCGTAGCTCAGTTGGTCTAGAGCGTTGGTCTTATGAGCCGAAGGTCGCGGGTTCGAGCCCCGCCGGGACCAGCCTAAGCCAAATATTATTATTTTTGGACCTTTTAATCTTCTGACGAATCAACGGCCCACATACCATCATTTTCTTATCTGACAATTCAACGGCCTACACACCATCATTTTCTTATCTTTTAAAGGGTTGTTTTATCAACATAGTCTAACGAATCAACGGCCCACAAATATCGAAATCTGATTCTACTTTTGAACCACCTTCAAATGCAAAAACGCAACCCACTATGATCCATGAAATCTCTTTTTGTTCCATTCAACAACCATGGAATAATCAATTAATAAAGAACACACGCAAAATATAAAATTATTGAAAAAATTTCGATAAGCAAGCAATCTCTATCGAAAATTGTGGTAGTTTGTTCTGCTGTCACTATTTAGGCTCCTATCATTGAATTTTTCAATACAAGAACAGGCCAACTAACACTAAACTCCACACTAACATTGAAAGACAGACACAACCCAGTTGTTAAAGCCTTGATTTGTGAGAGACATAAAGGGATTTTGTGTTATATATTTTGCATAAAAAAAGGCTGGTCATGGGCCATAACAGACCACATTTTGCAACTACCTTTTATTCTTTTGCTCAGATTTATATATTAAAAAGAAAAAAGAATAAAATAAAGACTTTCCTTCTTTTTTACTGCAAAGTCTTCCCACCTTGTTTCTCCAAAATCTTCATTGCACATCTCTTTAGAAGAGTTTCGGCGGAACCCTTTGCTGCTTTTTTCTTGGTATGTCATTCTGAACCAGATGCTTTGTGCTCTTTGTTTCCGTTTTTGGATTTAAAAATGTGATTTTTAGATGACCAGTTGTGCATTTGGAGATGTAGCTGGGATCTTGATAGTCAGTGAATTACGTTGACTTGATTGCTTTTGTTTGGAAACTAGTTGTTATCAACTTTTTTTCATGACCAGCTGTTGAAAATGTTACAAATATGTGATTTTTTCTTTTGCGGATGGTGGTTATGAGCATGCTGCTGTTCAGTTTGTTCTGTTATGTTGATTTTATCTCTTATGTGATAGCGGATTGTCTTTTTGATTTACCATTTGGTTATTGGATGAGTGTGGTTAAGTTTTAATTGGAGAGAATGGCATGGACTCTGGTAGATTGGTCTGTGAGACAGTGGTTACTTTCCATGACGAGTTGGTGTCATATATATAATATTTTGTATAACTTTTGATGGCTATACTATAATGGTGTTAATGTTGTGGATACGGCTAGCCACTAGCATCTAGCATAATTGCGCTTCCATTAGTGGATACTAGGAACTTTCTCCTTCATTTTGTATATATGCATGGCGGGCAAGTTTAATTTATTGATTACCACCTATTTGGCTCATTGCTTGTTAGAAGAAAATGGAGGGAAAAGGAGCTCTGAAAAAAAAATGATTTGATGATGATTTCCTTTTATCTTGTTACAACTAAATCTGTTTAATGCGGGTTCAATGCTGATGCTGATTATTACCTCTTCTGTCAGGATTATGTTAGATTAAAAACAGGCATTTAATTTGAAGAATGGGTTCTGGAGATTGGTTTAAGACAGTTATTAATTCAAAGAAAGTGAAGGTTGGCAGCTCAAAACAAGTGAAGGTATATAACCCTCTGAATGTTTCCACATAGCTTAAAATTTAGTGTAAATCAAGCTATGCATTTTTGGTTATTTACTTTTTTATAATTAGACCATGTAAGTTCATTAATAAGCAGGGTATTGGAGATAATATTGGGCGTTTGAAGAGGTTTCCTGTTCTCAATATTATTGCACATTGAGAACCTATCAGATTGCCAGTTGTATAACTTGTGTGAAGACCCACACTTGAAATTAAGTGATATTTTTTCTGTTTAGGCTTGTAATTTAGAAATTATGATTACTTGATATTTCTTTGCTAATGTTGCTATTGTCCCTAATTTGTTTCCTCGCTAAACAGGGATCAGCTTCTGCAAAATCCAATGGCTTCAAATGGAAGAAACGTTTTGGAAAACAATCTAATAGTCTTATTAATCCTCGTGGAACTCTCGGTATGCCAGTTGAGGACGTAGCTGCAACGCGGATCCAAACTGCATTCCGAGCATACATGGTATGTTGAGTTATGGGTTAGAGGCACTAAGGTTGTAAAATTCAATACTCCAATTTTCTGTTGCAAGATGATCTTTTTTCGGTGCTGTTTTTTCCTCCCCATGGTGCCGTATCTATCTATGTAAAAAAATCTTATTGTTTCATTTTCACCTTAAAGCAAAATTTATATAACAAAATTTTGCATGTGCACCTTTATATGTGCTTCTTTGCAGGGAGATCTAGATTTGAATTTAGTATTTATCATGCAAGAACTATATCTATCTAATAAAATTGACGGCAAACACATACAACACACAGAGAGAGCTAAATTTGCTTCATATCATGCTAACAAAAATTATTAATCTAATCAGATTGCTGCTTAACTGCATAAATAGGTTTTCATAATGTCTTGCTGTACCCAAGGGCTACATCTTCGCTGCACTTTTCCCCTTTTTGTTAAAAAAAAAAAAAAAAGTTTATAAGGTTCACTTTCCACTCACTACATACCAGCCAATCACTCACCCCAACTAGTTGGGACTCAAGACTAAATTCTGCTTCAGATTTTCAAAAACTGGGTAAAATGATATTTCAGATTACTATTCCACTGCCACATTTGAGTTGGATTACCTGTTTTGTTGCCTGTGGAAATTGAATATTAGCTACGATTTGTTGTCAGTTGTTAATAGATCTTAAGCAGTCAGTGGGTAGCCTTTGTCTCCTTGGGCTAATTTAAAGAAAACGTTCCTTCTAATTGTATTTTGGTTGGTTTTAGAAAAGGAATTTCATGAAACAGTTTCCATTTGTTGGAAAAATTTATGTACTCGATTCGGGAACTGATCTTATTAAATGTGAGGAATTTAGATACCTTCTAAGATAGCATATATAGTTTGAAAATACATATTTCCTTCTTTCAGGACATTCTGAAGATGATAGACTTCAGATACATATTTTCATAAAAAAATGGAGCCTGTTTGTGATAAAAATGTTTTCCCTTCACATGGCTCTTTAGATGTCTATGACAGAGATGTTTTACCTTGTTTCCTCTTCCAACTGTTGTTATCAGTTGAGATCTGAGACATGGAGGATTTGCTTGATTACCTTTTAGTGATTGAACTTCTTAATGATGCCTATATTGCTTAATATAAACCATGTACTCAACAAAGCCTTAGTCCTTCTGAACTAGTTGGAGCAAGTGATTGGCTAGTATGTACTGAGTGGGAAGTGAGCCTCATTAGCTTTTTCAAAACAGGATCCAGATTGCTCTCCTCTGTATATTCTGTAAAATCCATGAAACTCTTTCTACACTTAATGTATTGGTAAATTTATTGATGTCATGACATGGCATCAGTGCTGCATTGTGCTTTTATGGTTTATTAGAGTTATAACCAGCTTCAGATCGCTTATATTATTTTTACTTCTTATTGACCTAAACCGCATGATTTATATCTTATGGATGTACATTAAATCACCTTTCGTTTTATTTGCTACAGGCTAGAAAAAGTTTACGTCGGTTGAAAGGAATAGTAAGATTACAGGCAGCAACCCAACGTTCTTCTGTTAAAAAGCAAGCTGCATCCACATTGGGCAATCTTCATACATGGAGCAAAATACAGGCTGAGGTTCAAGCTCGTCGACTGAATATGGTAACAGAAGGGCGGCTTAGACAGAAGAAATTAGAGAATCAACTAAAACTTGAGGCAAAGCTTCATGATTTAGAGGTTAGAACTTAGACCAGCTACTCATTATTTGTGATAACTAGCATGATTAAAATGGTCGGTAGCAGAGTGATGAAACTTTATTGCGTAAATGATAAAATCCTCTTAGTTCACTTAAAAATTTATCCATTGCGTTCTGTGAACTTACAGATGGGCCCACATGCTATTGAACAATTAATGCATCAGCAGAAAATATTGTGTCAAAGATTACAATATTTTGTGTATGAAATATCCATTTACTTTTTCATTGAAATAGTAACATAGTTTCTCGCATGTGCTCTACATTCATACCACACTCCTGCCCCCAACATCACAACATTACCATCATCACAGCTTTACCAAGTGTCAGTAATTTAGCTATTAAAAATCCAAATCTTTAAAAGAACCAGACGTGAATTAAAACCAAAAACATTACTGTTGAATCTTTTGATGCATCTCTCTGCCTATTAGTGGCTTCCTCATTCTGCATTTTACTCCCCCAAACTTCTACTATTTTTGCAAATCCTATTATTTAGTGTATATGAGACCATTACTATTGTTCTTCAACTTGTAACTTCTCCACTTTTCTCGTAAGGAGTCCTATTGAAACCAATAAATATAGGCCTACCTGCCATCCACACCAGAATAAATGGAGTTTTCCGAAAAAACCTGCTAGTGGAGGAAGACCTCCTAGGGATATTTGTGACATAGGTGTAAATTGCTTTCTAGGTCTTTAGTTCTTTCTGTTTCTGCTGAAAATTTTGAACTTTTCGTGTTTGTTTGACTTCTTCCACTTGTAACTATTATTCTTCACTCAGTATCCTTGAATCATTTCTCTTTTGATAAGGAACTTTTTGAAACCAATTAACTCACTCTCTCTCAGAGTAACAGTTTACAAGTGACAGGTTGAATGGTCGGGTGGCTCTGAAACAATGGATGAACTTCTTTCAAGGATACATCAGAGAGAAGAAGCAGCAGTCAAGCGAGAGCGAGCTATGGCTTATGCCTTTTCTCATCAGGTAAGGCAACCTATGAAGTACTCTTATCATTTCTGGAACAGAAATTAACGGAGCAAGTTGGCAATGACCAGTTAAATTTATGATTGTTGCAGTGGAAGGCCAACTCGAATCCCCTTGGTTTCAGTAAATATGAAGTTGGCAAAGCTGATTGGGGTTGGAGTTGGAAAGAACGCTGGATTTCTGCTCGACCATGGGAAAGCCGTGTTCCTTCTCAGTTGATTAGCCCAAAGAAGGAGCAGCTCAAGCAAACAAAGAAGGTCGGTAAAAACTCACCTTCTCAGTCCATTAGCCCAAAAACAGTGCAGCAGCGGCAGGCAAGCAAGGTTGGTAAAAACATAAATTCACCAACGCAAAAATCATCAGTTTCAGTTAAACCTTCTCTATCAAATGGAAGGGGAACTACAAAGGCCCGAAGGTTGTCTTTCCCAGCTGCTGAAAAGCCATCTTCCCATAAAGGGAACACCAAAGTTGAAGAAGCTAGCACTGAGAAAGAGCAATCAGTTTCTTAATACCCACCAATTTTATTGACTGAATAGCATATAGTTGATTTTCAATCAATTGTGTCCCAGGGAAGGTAAAGTCCATTTTTCTATTCCCATTCATACCTTCTTTGTTTCTGTATGTAAAGCTGCGTGAGAGTAATATGCTTTGAAATGCAGTATGAATATTTAGAAAGAGTCATATATTGGGATTTTGGGATTGGTTATTGACTTTTATTTTTTTTCAATTTAAATTCTGTACATTTAGAAACCAATTTATTTTATTTATAATGTAAATATAGAGGATTTTCTTGCAGTGTTTTTGTCGAATGTTTTGCAAGACAATTTATGAAATATCTTTCTTCTGATGTATTACCATTGCTTATATTGGTTTTAGGCAGCCAGAACTTTGAATCCATAAGACCAGTACATTTTCTATGGGGAACTCTAACCTCCTTAGCAGATATATCTGCTCTGAAAATCTTTTAGGTTTATATTTAACTGTGTTTTCTGGGGAAGCAAAAAGCATGACTGTGTGTAGTTTCTCTGTCTCCTTCATCCATTTGTCTTTATCATGATTCATGATTTAGGTTTTATCGTCCTTTACACAACTTTCCCTGCTGCATGCATTCTTGGAAGTTCTTGTTCGTCAAGAGGTTTTAAGATTTTAGCAGTGATTGTCTATTACAATCTTTTATTCAAGTTTTCAAACCTTTCTTCAAACTAAGGATGAGAAGCAATATTAAACTCTAACATAAATAAACCTTTCCTTGTAATAATGTCATGATCATCCTTCTGGTAGGGGCTAATGACTGAAGGGACGGGCCTATTCATGTCTTGAGATTTTCTACCTTTATCACAAATAAGATGGGGAAATTACTCATCTCTGGCTGTTGTTGTGTGATCAAAACAATGTTGGATACAGCTGGTAATTATAGTTTATATTAAGAGGGTTCTCTCATCTCTGGTATAAGTCACAATCATGGGGAACAACCAAGCATAATTGGACATTTTTCCGTTCCTATTATAATTTGTGGAACTTGGAAATTAATGGCCGCCCATACCCACACCAAGTTCAGTTTCAACTTTGTGATTGCAAAGCTAAAAATCCCATTAAGATGCATGCTCATCGACAGCTCAGAGGCTAAAAGAATAATAGGCTAAATGCACATGCTCTAATCAGTGTCAACCAACCAAATGAAATATCTTTAATTGCTTTCACCTATGAGTTCAAGCTCTCGCTCTGGTAGTTACGTACATTATGTGCTCTGGTAGTTACGTACATTATGTGCACCGGGCAAAATTAGTTGTAGAGAAAATGATAACGCTATGTTAAACTCTTTTGCTTGGAATAATAGCTCATGTCCTGGCAGTGGTATGGTAGGCTACACGTATCTCTCAAT
>JANKKC010042989.1:0-10802 GCA_026225755.1 Bursera bipinnata
ATTTTATATTACATATATAATATAATATCATATAAATGGTAATACGAACTTATTAATATTTATTATTTTAATTTTTATATATTCATCTTAATATTTATATGATGTCACATTAATTGGAATATATATTTTATATTTGTAATGTTATTTTTTCTTAAAATATCTGTTAAGGCTCAAAACATTTCTCATTTTTTTACTTGTCCATGTCTTATAAGTTACTGTACGTTTTAACTAATTAAAAATGTGCACCTTTATGGTATAAACCTTAACGAGCAATAGTCTTCTACACCAACTCCAATAATTCGTTTCTTTATGGTAAATAATGCTCCAGATGTCGCTATACGTCTAATTTCACTCTTATATAAGCGATTGGTTTTGTCTCCACCACAAATGAGTATCAAACCTAATAAAAGAATCATAAAATATAAGATAACAGACATTAACGATTGGAGTGATCAATCTTTGTACTTTACTTTTCAATAATTAAATTTTTTAAGTACATATTACTTTCATGAATTCGAGGATAAGAATAATATATTATTAAGTGCATGGGCTTTCTCATATTAATCAGCAAAGAAAAAGTAAAGAAACTCGCACAAAGTAATGTGGGGACTGTCCACTTTCTACCCATCATGTGTCCACTTATACCACAATCAACCTCTTAATCTCTTATAAGAAATAGACTACTTTTTGTACCAAAAAGCAAGCCATGTGGCAAGGTGTTTATAGTAATTTATATTTATAAAAACTTTCGAAGATGAAATAGAATTGGGACTAGCACTATAGGTGTATCTCCTTCAAATCTATAATGTAATTAAAAATGTTGTTAAAAGAAGGGAGCAATGCATGCATGGATGGAAGAGATCCTATTGGCCACTCATAATAGTGATGGTCGGTTATTAATTGTTTTAGCTTACGAGAAAGCTATATTTAAATATTAAACCGTCAAAACCTATATTGACTATCACATTCATAAACTCACGAACACAAAATTGACAACAAATAGGAAAGGTTCAGACACTAAAGTAATGGTGGTAGTTGATAGAAGATAAGCTTTCTAATATATATATATATATAATTTTAAATTAAAAATGGTTTAACTTTGTATAGTTTTATATCGCTTTTCTGGATATAGAATAGTTCCATCTCAAGTCCACCAAATCGCCTAGGTTGAAGAATGTGCGACATTATAATTTATATATGCTAATCCACTTTATAAGTCGGCAGGAGAATTTTGTTCATGAAAGCGAACACTTTGCTTATATTAATTATAATTAAGTTCATGCTGGCCATTAGACTGCAAGCAAAAGCAAGTGTATTAAGAAGAAAAACACGATTATAATTTCGTTTAAGTGGGATTGTGATTTGTGAAGCAGAGAAGAGTCACATTGTGAAAGTGGGCCTGGGCCCGGGCCTAGAGTCCAATAGGAGACCACCTTGGACCAATGAAAGACGGACGAACGTACATGAGTTTCCATTATGTAAAGTAACGCTGGTAGTGATTGGTCAACGTCGTCCATGACGGTTAAAAGAAGTTGAAGTTAGTTGGCGGCTGAGTTTCTTCCTTTTACCTGTCTTGGTTATTCGTACTCAGGGAGTTACAAATCATCAAGTGTTTACAAAGCAAAGTACTTGATTTTGTCGTGTAGAATCGGAAGCAATGGAAGCAGAAGCATGCAAGTTGTATATATAGAAATCCACAAATCCCCTCTATTGAATTATTGGTTTTAATATAATATGGCAACAGCCACAGAAGTTGTAACGTGCTAGTTGATGGGAAGAACTTTTCTTATATGCTTACCATATATTATTCTTATCGAGGTGTTTTTTTTTTTAATTCGTCACGATTCTCATGTGCATATGGTTACCTAAAATAAATGTTTCAACATTATGCATAGTCCAAAGAAAAAATGTATATATAGTATGAGACATTAATCAGTAAATTACATACTAAAAGGAGTATTTTTGGAGATTATGTAAAAATTATGTGGGAATATATTCAATATTAAGATTATTAACAAATGAAAAATAAATTACATCACACAAAGAGATAATATTTAACGTGATTCGGCATCAATAGCCTACATCCACGGATGAGGACATAAATCTACTATATCATAATTATAAAAAAGTACAAGATATCATAATTATAAAAAAGTACAAGATTATATAAGAGTATAAGACCTGGTATACCTAAACCAAATCTAGAACCTGGTATTCTACCCGATACCTAATATTAGAGAGATTCTCAGTTTCATATGCTCCATTCCATCATTGCCTATATAAAGATGATTATCTCCTATGTCTAATCTCTCTCTCAAATCTTTCTCATACCAGAATTGATTCTTAACCCTTATATTTATAGGTCTATGTAGGGATCTTCTAATTCTAATAGGAGTAGAACTTCTATTTATTAAACAATTCTATTTTCCTATTTTTTTCTATTTTTCCTACATCTTGTAGAATTCGAATTGAATTAAGAAATGAGTTACAATCCCAATAGATTATATATATTTAACTAAGCAGCATAGAAAAGCTTTCAAAACTATACGAATGCCTCTCTTTCTGAAACAACAAACAAATCATCCAAATTCTTATTGTTAATTTTTGACCTCTCACATATTGTTAGGTTATGTATCATGCTTAGCCTTATTTTGTTGAGTGATTTAGTGGTAGTAGCAGGATAATGGTTTTTCCTTATTTAATTTTAAAAGGAAATCAAAACAAGAGTCCCGTGTCTATTCGAAGTAAGTCAAATCAATCCTTCTCCCCACAACTCTATATATAGCACAGCTCTCGATACTTGTACATCACTTCACATCTTTCAACGACGCTTTCTCTTTCTCACATCAACTTCGTCAAGGTATGCTTCAATTTCTGCTTCTTTTAATTTATCTATCCATCCATCCCTTTGTTTCTCTCCGCAACACATACACGAATGACACCCTATATACAAAATCCCATCATTCTTGACTCTAAATAAAATGACTCTTCTTGTGTTTTGATTTTTTATCAACACTATAGCACGAACTTATTATGTAGCTGCACAAGAAGGATTCTAGCCATTATTTGATCGGTTCTTTTTGCTTTGTGTTAATATTTTATGGTCTCCGGCAAGCCAGAGAGGAATATATTATTTGGTACTTGAGGCGGTTTGATTCTTTTTATGATAAAGAACACGATGTTGGATACTTGATTAATCTTTGAGATAATTCACCATGAACCGATACGAGTTCATGGATGTAGATATGTTTCTCTTGAACAGTATGGACTCATGAGTGACCGGGAAAAAGGAAAAGAACACTAGTATGGTCATTAGAAGTGCCATATATTTTATTCCTTAAAAGCTTAGGAGATCATGGAGTAGGCCTTAATATTTGGGTGAATCGTAAAGCAAGATTTCTTTCCCTTTTATGGCTTATAAAATAGAGAAACTGCTTTATCAAGCATGCAAATGGTTTCCCTAGTATATTGTTTACAGTTTAGGAGATAAGTTACTTTCTTGTTTCTGCATGAAATATCCACATTTAAATTAAAGGCTAAATTAAGTAATATATTATTGCTTTGTGAGTATCACATAAATTATGAGATGATGTGAAGTAAAGATTGTAATGAATGCCAAATCTCTTATTAAATCACTTTACTTATTTATTCTATAAACATGCATAGAATTACTTTGTAAAATAATTCATTGTATTTGTAGCAGCATTTCTTTTATGCATGTACATTTTCATGCAGTTTCAATGCTTAATTTAATATTTGATGTCCCGGCTTTCATCAGGAAATGGGAGCACAGTCACCATCACAACCTCCTTCAAATGTGGAATCCATCTTGGCAGCAAGATTCCATGAGAATGGAGAAGAAGCTATGTTGGATTCTTATAATGAGTGGCTGGTAAACTTCTCATTCTCATTCATAATTTACAATGTTAGATCTTGATCTCATCATCACTTATAGTATACAAAATGCATATATTAGCTGCAGGCTTTGTCGGTGTTTCGCCTTATTGCTTATTTACATTCTTGTCGTGTTATTTATTTATGCTTCTGGAGTTCTGGTGGCTCACAGGCGAAGCATCCTTCGGCCTTGGACACCTTTGAACAGATAATAGCAGCAGCAAACGGTAAAAAGATAGTTGTGTTTCTGGACTATGATGGAACCTTGTCACCCATTGTAGAAGATCCTAATCAAGCTTTCATGTCTGATATGGTAATATTAAATTCTTCTTATATATGTCATGCCTGATTTCATAATAAATTAATGTATACCATATACAAGAAGGGTCCTGAATTGATTCTTCCATTGTCTACATGTTCTTGAAAAGATTAGAAACATTACTAGCAACCAAACATATGAATCTTTATCTTGTTGAATTGCAGATGCGTTCTGCAGTACATGAAGTCGCACAATTTTTCCCCACTGCAATCGTCAGTGGAAGGTGTATTGACAAGGTAAATTAACGGACTACACCGCTGTTGATTCTAATGTACATCCAAAACTTGTTAACAACTAAACGTGTATGTATATGTGTTTCGTTTCATCTAGGTGAATGGATTCGTGCAACTAAAGAACGTGGTATATGCCGGAAGCCATGGGATGGATATATCAACTCCATCAGGCTCTTTCAAGCATAAAAACCACAGGCATGAGATTAGAACTGTTGATGAACAGGTTACTTAAATTTGTTAATACACATTAATTTACTTTCTCAACAGTATTCGATCAGAATTAATCTTTAATAGTGGAAGAAATTCGTTAATTACATTGTGATTTAAAACAAAAATCTTCTCATCAAGAATACATTCAATGACACGAAAGCTGTCATATTAACATGAACTGAAGTCTAGTAGTCCCTGATACGTATTCCCTTGACATGTCCCATTTTGTTTTACAGGGCAATGAAGTTGTTCACTTTCAACCGGCACAAGAATTCTTGGGCACAATTCAAGAGGTAAACTATAGATATATACCATGATCTATGTAATTTTTCTTCATTGGTTGCATATATATGTACACTCTGATGATTGAGTACTTAGAATTTGTATCGTCCTTTTCTTTCTATATTCTCAATTTTTCTTGTAGATAATCCAGGTGCTCAAAGAAAAGGTAAAGACTGTTAAAGGCGCCATGGTTGAAGACAACAAGTTTTGTATCTCAGTGCACTTCCGCTGTGTTAACGAAGAGGTAATATACCACCACACAGCCAAATTTATGAAACACTGGATTTCCATGTTAATCAGTTGTTTTAAACTATAGGATTTGGACAGCCTTAAAGAAATGGTAAATTCTACTGTGAGATCTTACCCAGAGTTTCGCATATCAAGTGGTAAAAAGGTATATCATAAGTTGTTTCAATTATCAAGAGTCTACAATAATTGTTGTAATATGTGTGTGAATTCTTATATCATGTATCATGGTATTTGATTAATCAAATAGGTAATGGAGATACGGCCTTGTATCAATTGGGATAAGGGTCGAGCTCTGGAGTATTTGCTCGACACTTTTGGTTTCAAGAGCTCCTGCGATTTTCTTCCAATGTATATAGGAGATGATAAAACTGATGAAGATGCTTTCAGGGTACAATAGTTATTCAAGCATTTTATGTTTATACATATATGTCTATTCTCTATTGTTAATCTGAACGTGTATAATTAATTAATTGTAGGTTATCAAACGTATTGGACGAGGTTATTCCATTATTGTTTCTTCCGATCCTAAGGAGACAAAAGCTTCTTATTCTTTACGTGATCCTGATGAAGTAATGTCATTTTTACTGCAACTTGCGAAATGGAAGAAGAGTTCGAATTGAATCAATTAGTCTTTTATGTTACTGAGAATAGATATGAAAATCAGATCAGGGGTCTTAAATGCAACTCGTTTGTAGCTGGTTTGCTTATTTTTATTTAGCAAATTAGCTTGATGAAGTGTGGCAAAATGTCCACAATTACTAGAAATGAGATCTCTCAATACAAATATTTATTAGGATACTTTTGTGTGTAGAAGCAAGAAAACTAGAAGGCTTCTCCAGGAAAATAATTTTGTTATTTAAGATCAAATAGAGGCTAATTACAATTTCTGTTTCCTTTTTTGTTTATGGTGCCATATCTAACCTTATCAATCAATTATAATGGTTCCAAATTAACTTTCAAGGTGTGCAAAATAATTATGATTCAAAATAGTTTATGATCATAACGTAAGTAAAATTAACTCATGAAGTTGACTTTCTTCTAATGAACATATGTCAAAATGTACGGCTCTGGTGTGAGGATAAATATATAGACACCCCTATGGTATAGCCTAAGGATCAAACTCAATCATATTATTTATAAAATAACATAAAAATCCATATTTTGATATTTTAAGTAACATACAAATCCCTATTTTTTTAATTCAAGGCCCATATATTTACCAACTATAGGAATGTCTATATTACTTTATGAATAATATGATGAATTTGTTAGTTAGGTTATACCATGGGGGTGTCTATGTATTTACCTCAGTCGGTGTGAATAAGAAGTTAAAGAAACAAAAACGACGCAGTTTCAGTGTCGAAGCAAGAAGTTAAAGAAACAAAAACGACGCAGTTTTTGGTTGCTTAAACCCTATCTAAAATCCTGACTCACCACCAGTAGCCTATCAAACTTAAACCCTGGAACAAAACCCTTATCCTCCCTCTCAAGTCTCAACAATAATAACCAGCCTCCGGCGAAATCTCGCCATATCAACAGGGAATTCTGAACTGGAAACCGGTAATTGCAGGCTCTGCTATGCCCATTAAGGTATTTCCGCATCTACGCTTTCTCCATCCATCTCTGCAAGTCGCCCGTTTTCCTTCAATGAATCTCAAACCCGCCTTCCACTCTTCAGTGTCCACACCCGCTTTTCGTCGTATCTTTCCTTTTAAACTCAAATACCTAGGATTTGCCACTTCCGTTAACCAGCAACAGCACGGTGTACGGAGGTTATCCACACGCTCGTTTCGTCCAAGACCGGCCTCCGGGTCAAGCTCTGAGTTCTCTCGTGACCGCGAGAGCGGTAGAGGAGAAATTCGCGCTTCCAAGAGTTTGATTGAGGACGAGGCGGAGCTTAGTGACTGGGTAAGTGAGTTTCGGTCTGACGAGTTCAGCGGTAAACGCGCTGCCAAAGGCGATGGAGACTCAGATTTCAGGAGGGGCGGGAATAGGGGCGGTAGAGGTAGAGATTCGTTTTCCATGAAGAGGAGAAGAGAGAGTGACTCAGATGAATTCTCTGAGTCAAAACGGAATTCAGTTAACTCGTTTTCTAGGAATAATAATTCTAGGTTTAATAGGAGGTTGAATAGTGACATGGAGGATGATTATCGGGATTCTTATTCGCGGAAAAAGAATCATGGATCCGAAAGAAGAAATGTGAGTTCTTTTAGGGAGAGGAGAAATGAGAGAAAGGATCGAGGGGGTAGATTGGAGAGAGGAAATGTGAATTCTTTTAGGGAGAAGGAAATTGAAAGAAGGGATAGAGGAGCTTTCAAGAAAGAAGGAACAAATTTGAGTAGAGAACCTAAATTTTCGGACGATGATGTGATTGAGGAGAGAGGGAGAATAATGAGTGGTATTGGGGATTTGCTTGGTGATGAAATTAGTGACTTTGATGAGGATGAAGAAAATGACGATAATGCAAGGAGTTCGATTGGATTAGATAAGGAGTTTGCCGTGAAAAGTGTGGAGAGAAGTTCAACGGGAGCATATGAATCTTATTTGAGTGAGAGCAGGTATGCTGTTGAAAGATTGTTTATTTAAAAGTTAACTTTTACATATTATTATCACTTTGCTTTACTGAAAATATTACTTAGCTCTGCACTCAGTTTACTGTCTTGCATTTTAAATATCCATCTTTTTGAGGCCTGCAGATTTGATCAATGTTCGATCTCTCCCTTGTCACTAAAAGGAATCAAGGATGCTGGATACGAGAAGATGACAATAGTACAGGAGGCAACTCTTCCAGTTATACTCAAAGGTTCACTTTTATTGTGTAATTATAACTTCAGAGAAGGAAATTTACTTAGTTACTATTAAATTCTTTTTATCCTAAGAGAAACAATTTCTTTTCTTGTGATCTTTGAGTAAACATGTCAAATAGTCAGTTTTTGTTACGTTTTGACCACTGTTGACTATCAAACAGACATGCTGTAGTAGTCCAATTCACATATGCAAACCTTTTCAAAGAAAAAGACATTTTTAACCTAAGTCCTTATTTTTTAAGTAATAAGGAATGTGAAAACTTGTGGAGCGGACTTCTTATCTTCTCTGCAAAATGGATTATATGTGGTTGCAGAGCATGATAAGGAATTTACCCGCAGCTGAAAATAATTTTAGATTTCTTCTCTGTAAGAACGATAACAAGATTAATGTGTGAGGTTGGCATTATGTCAGTTTGATATTCTCTTGTTCACATGAGTACCATCTTGTTTTGAACTATGCCCCTTGCTCCTCTAATGAATTGATGGTGCCTTATAGTGAACCAGAGTTCACTAAAGTAACTTTCTTTCCATATAATCATATGTGGTTCTCTCCATTTTGTTTTAGTGCATCTTCCTATTCACTCTGATGATGGTGGTTATTCTAATTTATTCTGTTTTCCAGGTAAGGATGTTCTTGCTAAGGCTAAAACTGGCACTGGAAAAACTGTAGCATTTTTGGTAAGATACTCTTTTTAGCCTCTAACCATATAGCGAGACTGTATGCAGATCCCACCTATAAGTCAACCTTTTCTGGTCCTTTCAGGTTTTCTAATTATCTATATTTTGCATTTAATCATTAAAATGTTAAGTCTCTTTCATAAGAATTGACATACTGTCTTAAATAGAAATCATGCTTTCCCTTTGAGAAATTACTAAAACCTGCACATTACCTTTAGAAAATAGGAGAAATAGAGTAAGGAGTGTGGTAGAGATTCGTCATTAGAAAAGTGATACAAGAATTATTTCTGTTCTATTAATTTGGACTGGAATTGACCATTTGAAGTTATCTGTGGATCTGGAAGGAGCAAAATATTCATTCACTTGAATTTTTTTGTTTCAGCTTCCTTCTATTGAAGTTGTCGTAAAATCTCCTCCTGTTGTTCGTGATCAAAAGCGGCCCCCAATCCTTGTGCTTGTAATATGCCCTACCCGAGAGCTCGCATCTCAAGCTGCTGCGGAAGCTAACACTCTATTGAAGTATCATCCATCAATCGGAGTTCAAGTTGTGATAGGAGGTACAAGGCTTGCTCTAGAACAAAAGCGTATGCAAGCAAACCCTTGCCAGGTTAGTTTCTTTTCGTCATCATAGGACATCCATCATGTTTAATTGCCATGCCATTTATTGGAATGTCGCTGGAGATCCAATAGGCCAAATACTAAACCAAACCATTTATCCTTATTGTTTTAATATTTTCTTGAACTTTTAGCATGTCATGCTCTGGGCACAAAAGGAGAGAATCAAAATGTCTTGGTAGATTGGTTGTCTAGGTTTTGTCTTCTAAATGTATTGTGTTTACTTGAGGATTCCAAGCTGTCGAACCAATCAGAATTGTTGAGATTCAAAGATTCCCCTTATTGTCATCTAATTGATCACATAAGGTTTCAATTTCATTTAACATAACATAAAAGTGGAGGTTTTATCCTCAGAGCAAGTACTGCATATAGTAGTGCCTGGTTAGTGACACCTTGTAGTCATCTCCATCATGGAATAGTGAGGAGAGGGTTAGATTTTCATGCTTTCAAAACTCACAGATTCTTGTCGCAACACCTGGAAGGCTCAGAGACCATGTTGAGAATACTGCAGGATTTGCAACAAGGCTGATGGGTGTGAAAGTTCTTGTACTTGATGAAGCTGATCATTTATTGGACATGGGATTTCGTAAAGACATTGAGAAGATAATTGGTGCTGTTCCAAAGCAACGACAAACACTCTTGTTTTCTGCTACGGTTCCTGAAGAGGTTTACTTCTTATCTTGAGTTTATATTATAATATCTTGTAGATTTCTGGAAAATACTAAAGGTGCTTTACGGTTTGAAGGTCAGACAAATTTGTCATATAGCTTTGAAAAGAGATCATGAATTTGTCAATACTGTTGAAGAGGGAACTGAGGAAACACATTCACAGGTAGGTTTTTTAATTACTCTGTCCAATAACTTAATTTTTTTTTTTTAATTGGTAAGTCCACTCTTAAATATTGGATCATTTCAGGTCAGACAGATGCATTTAGTTGCTCCATTAGACAAGCACTTTCCCCTTCTGTATGTTCTTCTGAAAGAGCATGTTGCAGATAACGTGGACTATAAGGTAAACATTTGGTCCATAATCATGTTATCCAAACTATCTTTTTTAGATTTTCCCTGAAATTTTATTCAGTACTTTCTGGTTATTGTGACATGATTTAGACATCTGTGGAGTCTGACCATTGGTTTTACATTTATGGAGATAGTCTTTTAGATTTTTGGAATATACACCTCTTGAGCTGCTGTTTATTATATAATTTTTAGCTGTCACTGAAATCAACATCTCCATATTTGGGGAAAATGTCGATTGATTTGTGCAGGTTCTTGTATTCTGCACTACTGCTATGGTAACCAGATTGGTTGCCGACCTTCTTGGTGAGCTGAAGCTTAATGTTAGAGAGATTCATTCTAGAAAGCCACAGAGTTACAGAACCAGGGTTTCTGATGAATTCCGTAAGTCAAAGGGTCTCATTCTTGTGACTTCTGATGTATCTGCTCGTGGAGTTGATTATCCTGATGTTACCCTTGTCATTCAGGTATAGAACATAATCTGCAAGAATATATATA